>JASDQU010309816.1:2288-16352 GCA_032191745.1 Picea mariana | reverse complement strand
GACTCTCATCCAGACATCTTCATTTTCAATGTTCAGGTTGTCTGCATAACTATAGAAAGAAGCCAGGTGCTCTTCCGCAGTCATGTCCCCTTCCCCAGTGAACTTGGGCATGTATTTCAAGTAATCTCCAGCAGGGAGAGGATTCATAGGATGAGGTAGGATTAAGGGCGCATACCTAGCAATGACTATGGCGTCCATTCTGTTTAGAGGGGGATTAACGCCAGCCATAGGAATATTAGGTGGGGGAGAAATTGGAGGAGAAGAAGTTCGTGAAGGGGATATTGGGAATGAGTCTCAGAGTGGGATGGGAAACAAAAGGGGATTTAAGGAGAAGGCTAACAGGCTCAAGTCAGTAGACGCCCCTCTTTGTGCAGGAGTGGTAACAGTAACAAGAGGAGGAGTGGGGAAATCTTCAGTGGTCCTGGGTCTACGCCAAAGTGCAGCTTGAGAGGAGAGGGGAGTGACAAGGGATTCTCCCTCCAATGCCAGACCAGGAGGGGAAAAATCAGCAGGAACACTCCCGAAATTCAGGAAACGGGAAACCTCGAAAGGAGGTCTGTTAAGAAACTGAGGAGGAGAAAATGGAGTTCTTACAGAAGGAGATGGAAGATTACCTAGTTCGTTGGTGGAAGCTTCTTCTTCAGAGGCCTTTCCTTTTTTGAGAACCACCTCTGGATCAGTTTCATGTGTAGCTAGAGGCAGCTGTGGATGAGACCGCGTGTGTCTACCTCTGAAAGCCATAATTAACACAGCAGGTTCGCCATAGTGGAGTCGTCACAATGGAGTCGCAAGGTGCACATTAGCAATATTCAAAGGCTCTGATACCCGATGCACCTTCAGAATTAGAGGTTCAATGTCGTTTAATCCCGGGGAAAATTTTCAACTTCGTCCCCGACAACGACACTAGAAATGTTGGTGAGGGAAGTCACCCCTGGATTGCAGCAGGAGCAGAGCCCGACGCCCATCAGTTTATGTCACGATTTATTTAATGGGGTGATTGAATGGAAGTTAACTCAAGACGATGTGGTTCTAACTCCGAAACTAGGCCAGGCATGCATGGGTAAGTGAGGTCTTAGATAAACTTCAGACAGTGAGTTGTAGTAAGGGTGAGTAGGGGGAAGACTTTTATCAGAGAAATGCAAAAGTCTATCGTAAACATCTGGTTTCTAACAGACTGTAGGAGAAGGCATCTAAACGCAATATCTTCTTACATTCAAGCGCAGAAAACCAGAGAACACAATAATGCCACAATAAATCCTTTATCATAACATAATTGCAATCATTCGCACAAATCAGTCGATCATGAACTCTCTCAGTATGAGATGAAAACTAGATGGAGTGAGAAGACTGTCTGTCATAAAACAAGAAATCTCACATACCGATACATAACCAGAGAACTAGAGTGTCTGTTAAAACTTTACAATTGGGAGCTTCACTCTACCATCGATGGATTACAAAATACAAAGACTGAGTTTATATACTCAGAAAAATCGCCTAACAGAGGTGTCCTCAGTCATCCAAGGCTTGGTGTCCCTTCAGCCAAATTTGGATGGGTATTCTTTGTCAGATACCACCTTAACTGCGCATGGATCCTGCAGAGGAAGTAGCTGAGCCAGTAAATGTCGAGTTAGCGTGTGCAGACCTCCTCCGGCTAGTCGAGAACTCGGCATGGCTCCTCTGGAAAAATAGGTACACAGTACCCTCTCGAGTAGACCGCTTGCCAGACCCTCCATATCCCACACTTAATGAATGAGGAGAGGTTTCAACCACCCCTTCTTGCCTTCATTACTCCAAGTGAAGACCAGAATCGAGGTCGGGTCTGATGGCAACTTGAGGTCGTGACGGGCCTCTCTGTGACTAAAATCTAACGCCTTTGGCCCCTTTTGCGCAACTCTTTTCTTTCCCAAGCGACCGCGGGCTGTGACCCTATGTTTACTCTCAAAAGCGCTTTCGATGTTTGTGAATAGGAAGGGGATGATCCCTGCTTCTTGAAATCGCAATGAGTGAAACACTGAGATGGCTTAATCTGGCGCCACGCTTCCCTCTAGATCTGACGGTTCTGAACTCTCTCGACGATGCTGTGGGCCCGGGTCCTAGACACTCCCGGCACCTCACGCATCGGGAATACGACAATGCTGCACTTTGTGCCTCGAAATCGCAAAGGGCGAATCGACGAAGAGCCTAATCATGCACCAGGTGTCTCTTGTGGATGGATGGCCGAGATTGCTCCGTAAAACTGCAGGCCCGACTTTGGGCGCCTTTGGCGCTTTCGGGGTTCGGGGTTTCGAGATATAGGACAACATGGAACCTTCACCCCTCGAACTCCCGAATGTCGAAATGCCGACGTGACTAGATCTCGTGCCACGCGTCCTCTGGATGGACGACTGCTATCTTTCCCTGCACACAATATGGGCGCTATCCATTGTGCTAACCTTGGCGCAACTTCGCTAACTGTGATTTCCCGCCAACCGTTGATCTGTTCCTTTGGATGAATCCTGACATCTTGAAATCAGACTGCCTGCTCGCTTGATTTAAGCCCGAAATGGATTTCTTCTGTGAGCTGCGCTCGACACTCATCGCGCCACTTGCAGACCTGATCGCTCTTATGCTTCGAACGAGAAATGTTACTAACAGTTCCCAAAGATGTAATATTGGATGTGGGTGGCCTTGAAAACATGTCCACCAACTTATTAATGTTTCCTTTCTTATACTGGGTGACTAGATGAAATTATTGCAAAAACCCCATCCACTTGTAATGTTTGGTTTGTTGAATCTTACTTTGGGCCTGTAAATACTACAGTGGTTGGTTATCTATGTGGATAATAGTCTTCTTTCCCATCAGAAAGTTCTTCCACTTCTTGACATCTTGAACTAGAGCATAGAGTTTCTTATCATATGTAGGGTAGTTCAAAAATCCCCCATGAAACATCTCATAATGATAACATATTGGCTTACCTCCTTTCATAAAAAAATGCTCCCATAACATAACCACTTGCATCTATATCCACTTTGAAGGGATTTAACAAGTTATGCAATGTGAGAAATGGTTCTTGATTGATATTTCATTTTATCTTGTCGAAGTCTTTCTATTGATTCTTTCCCCACTAGAAACTCTTGCTACTTACTATTATGGCATGGAGTGGTGCAACTACCACTGAAAAGAATGCTATGACCTTCCATAGGTATTATTCTTCCCCAAAAAATATCCTAACTTTAGTGACATTAGTAGGAACTAACCATTTTATGATGGCCTCCCTATTTGCAAGATCTATCTTGAGCTCCCATCCATCGATCACATACCCCAAATGCACCAATGAATGCTGAGAAAACTCACATTTCTTGAGGTTAGCCAACAAGTAATGTTTTTTCAAAGTCTCTAACACCTGCATGAGATGTGAGATGTGATCCTCCCATGTAGAGATTTAAACCAACATATCATCGCAATACACTGTAACAAAGGAATATAAATATGGGCACAATACATCATCCATCAATCTCATAAATGTAGCTAGTGCATTACATAAAACAAATGGCATGACCAACCATTCATACAAACCTTTCCTTGTCTTGAAGGTAGTATTTCAAGTGTCTTATTCTTTGACACATACCTGGTTGTATCATGATTTGAGATCCTACTTGGTGAAGTACTTAGCATGTTGCAACTGGTCTAACAAATCATTGATCCTGTGCAGAGGGTACCAATTCTTGAGTGTAAGTTAGTTCAAAGCTCCATAGAAAATACACATTTTCCAAGTCCCATCCTTCTTCGTGTACTATGATGATAGGTGAACCATAAGATGAAGTGCTTGTTCGAATCACTCCCTGCTTCAGTAGCTACTATAACTATTTCTTCAATTCATCTTCTTCCAAAATAGATTGTCTATACAACCCAATATTTGGTAATGGGGAGTCAGGAAACAATTGTATCTCATGCCCCATTTCCCTCTTAGGTGGCAACCCTTTAGGCTTCTAGAACACTGCTCTATATGCATGTACCAACTTCTCCAACCATTTTTTTTTATGTTTAGTACATCCCTCCAAGGATGCCTTTGCATTTATCGATTCATCACTTGTTTGATTCTCTCTTAAGAAAAGAAACAGATATTTCTTATTGTAACTAATCGAATTTTTGGCTTGGTTGGGACTTACTAGTGAGATCTTCTATTTACCTTTTTGTGCATTGATGATGTAAGGCTTCCCATCCTTGATCAAGCGGTGCTGGTTTTCCCTCTGTGTGAAGATTGCATCCTTCATATACATGTTGGGGCTTCCAAACACTACACCACACACATCAAGGGGCACTAAGTCCAACTCTAATTCATCAATAAGCTTTGCACTTACAACAAATTTGATCTTACATTGTTTTGTGACCTTTATTTATACATCCTTATTCACCCACCCCAATGGGTATGGACTTGGATGATTATGAACCTCCAACCCAAGCTTGCTAACTAGATCAACTTCAATGAGATTGGACTATGAACCAAAAACAAATAGAGCATTTACCTTCATCTTCTTGACCTGGATCTTGAAATGGAAGCATTTTTTCATCTCCCTCTATTCCTTTTGATGAGGGATATTTAGATTCACCTCCTTCTACACTGAAGTGCAGACAATATTCTCATCCACATCTAAGTTTCTCTCTACCTGATTGCTTGAATATGTGGCTAGAAGGTTCATCCTCTTGACATCCTTCTTATAGTTCTTAGGGTTCAACTCTAGATGTAGTTTCCAACACTTTTCTTCAATGTGACCATTGATATTGCAATGGTTACAGTGGTTACATGGATCCTTGCACTGATGTGCAGTGGCCATCATCTTCTTTTCTTTTTCTTTCCACTTCTTCTTTCCTTCCTTGGAAGCATCCCGATGCTCTTTTTGTTTGGAACCACTTGGATATTCGTTTTGTGGCCTATATTTTCTAGATATTGTGCTTTCACACTGGCCTCATCAACTATCCTGGACTTGAAAAACATCACTTTCTTTCACAAATGACTATGTAGACCCCCTAGATACTTGAGAAGTACATCTCAATTCTTAGGAGAGATACCCAACATGATATCCATCTTCCTAGATTTGGTGGTGTAACTCTTGCACACTTTTCCCCTGACATTTCCTAAAGTAATGCCAATATATCCTTTGGTCCTCTACATGCCCAATAGGGTAGACCTGGGAGTACTTAATGAGGGTTTTGAAATCCTCCCACTTTCTTATTGGTGGATTACCCTCCAACCTAAGTGTCTCAGTGTGAATTTCCCACCATGTCAATGAAATGACCCTCTAATTTTAGTCTCACAAACGAAATCTTTTTCTCTTCCTCTCTATGGTGGAAATTGAAATAGACCTCTAACTATTGCAAGCAATGATTCAACACTTACCTTTTAAACAACTTGGTTTAGCGAAATTATTTTCTCACAAGTAATTGTCCACCCAACCATAGGAATCCACTGTAGATATAACCCCACAAGCTGAGCTATGATGCCACCAGGAAGAAGGAAGCTAGTCCAAGACACTTAGATCACTCACCCATCCCAATTTCTCTCAGGTTCAATCAAGAAAATCACCACATAATACTTAATATAACCATCCAACTAGCTCGGCCATGCCACTCCCTTCTTTACCCATATATCACAAGGAATATAGTCTTTTAAGGACCTTCTTGCCTTAGTGCTATTCACTATGTTAGAAAAAGTCCATTCTATTGTCCACCTTCAATAAAACTCAATAGAGTTTGATCTTGGCTCTTGAACACTAAATATGTAGCAATTTATAGGGATTGGGAAAGGTTTCCTATCAACCTAACATTTATGCTACTTTGCAACCTTTCATCTCTCTCTCTAGTTCACCACCTCCTCTTCCTTAGTTGTCATTGGTCACTTACAAGATCTAATGGAAAATACTTTTGTGCATAGCATGAGAATGTATGAGAAAATGGAAGAATCAATTATAGGAGAGAATGCATGAGAGTAGTGAGTGAATGAACAAGTTACATTGAATTTTCATAAAGAGAGTGCATGGAAAAAGAGATGGTTCGAATGCCTATAAATTTTGAATTCCTATGGGGATGGATTCTTTTACACTCCGCATTACTTGTAATCACCCCCCATGTCCTCATAATTATGAAAGGTGGACTTCCCCACCAACCACTACTTCTTGCATCCAATGATCGGTGGTTAGGGATTTTAATAAGGAACATGGAAAAAGGAAAATGTTAGGAGACTTTTACAACTCAAAATACTTAAGATTATATCTCAACCCCTTGGACCCCCTTTCCCCTTCCCCTCTAGTGGCTTTATAGATCCTCTCTTTCAACCTTGGACCTTTTATTAATTTTGGAAATAATATTTACATATCTTGGGAATAAGTAGCAAGTCTATCTCATGGCATATCAAAATCATACTTATTGAAAATACACTTTTAAGCATTCACTAGTCCGACCTTGACCTTCAACTCCACACTAAAAATAACATAAGATATTTACATCATTTACACATCAAAATATTCTATTCCATCATTATATTTATTTATTTAAAATTTATACATAATCCAATCCAAACCATCAAATAATCAAAATAGAAGTATTATATTTGATCCTCTCAATACACCGTCCTACACCCTCTCTTGACTTGTCAACTCTCTTATTGTTAGTGGATTTTTTTTTTCTACAAAAAAATTTCACTTTATATTCATATAGAAAATATAAATTGTTCATTACAAGATGACATCAACCGAAAAGACCCAGATACAACTGAAGAAGTATAAGCAAGTCTTGCAGGGACAAATATCCAGCGAGTCAAAGACAAAATGTCAAAAAAAAACTAGCTTGGAGGCTCTAATCCAAGACAAAAATTAGGCCAAGGAGGATTACCACTTCACCTATGAACATCAAAAACAGACTCCCAACAATACAAAAAGGGATTAAAATAGATCTAAGAACATATGAGGGCCTTCATGTTCCCCCACACATTGATAGTAAACAATTCTCCCCTGATTTTATTGAAGCGCCTGCTTAGATAATATATCTGTTGTTGTATTATATTCACAGTAAATATGTTGAAAGGAAATGGATTGAAATTGATTTATAAGTTCAAGGATTCTGTCCTTACAGCCCTCCAAATTAAAAACCTGTAGTTGACCCTTACCATATAACCAGTCGATGATAATCTTAGAATCACCATGCACCAAAAGCACCGAAATATCCAACCTGACAGCAAGAGAGAGAAGTGCCCATGCTCCAAGTAACTCTTCTCTGGTATTTGTCCCTGAGCCACAATTAAGATACCATTTAAAAGTTCTGTGTTTTGAAATCTTGATGATCCCTCCTGCACCATTGTTCAGTCCTTTTGTTGATGCCACCCCATCAAACCATCCAGTAAGGTCCCTTGCCACTAGAACCAAAATTTGTCTCCTTGGCTTCTTAATTTTTTTCCCAGAACTAAAGCACAATTTCTTTCTAACCAGATACTCCAACAGAGGTAGGCCAGAAGGGAGGGGAAACATGGATTTTGTTGTTTCCAGTTTTTAAACCATTCAGTAATGGGGTTGCTCGTCCACCGACCTGAGCTTTTTTAAGAAAGAAGAACTTTGTCCCAAACACCACGAGTAAAAGGACAATCAACAAAAGGATGAAAGATAGATTCTGAGTTTTTCTTGCATAAGGAATAGTGGCTCGGGCTTTCAAATCCTCTATGCTGCAAATTGTCCCACAGAAGCAATTTATTCTCCACAAGAAGCCAGATAAAAAGTTCAAGTTTTAAAGGACAATCCTAGATCTAGAGTGATTTTCTCCACCCACTAATTAGATAGGCATGTTTCTTCATTTCGATGGCCTCATAGGAATTTTTGACAGTAATTCTGCCCGAACGATCTCCTCCAAGCCAATTTAATTCATCCGGTCTTTGGGTTAACTGAATTCCACTACTAATGAGTAATTTTATGTAGTCCTGCCATTCAACTGCATGTGTCCCTCCTGTATTCAAATCAGAGCTAGTGAGCCAATTATGTCCAAACAGACCCAGTCGAGGCAAGCTGCGAGCCCCATAAAGAAAGTGTACACCACGCTGATTAAGTACGTGGATCAAATCATCCGACAAATAGGACGAACATCCCATCCCAAGGATCTGATCTTTCCCTAAGATAATCGAGGAACCCGACCCTGGATACCAAGTAATCCAATGCACTAATAGATTCTGAGTTTTTCTTGCATAAGGAACAGTGGCTCGGGCCTTCAAATCCTCTACGTTGCAAATTGTCCCACAGAAGCAATTTATTCTCCACAAGAAGCCAGATAAAAAGTTCATGTTTTAAAGGACAATCCCAGATCTAGAGTGATTTTCTCCACCCACTAATTAGATAGGCATGTTTCTTCATTTCGATGGCCTCATAGGAATTTTTGACAGTAATTCTGCCTGAACGATCTCCTCCAAGCCAATTCAATTCATCTGGTATTTGGGTTAACTTAATTCCACTACTAATGAGTAATTTTTTGTAGTCCTTCCATTCAGTTGCATGTGTCCATCCTATATTCAAATCGGAGCTAGTGAGCCAATTATGTCCAAACAGACCTAGTCGAGGCAAGTTACGAGCCTGATAAAGAAAGTGTACACCATGTTGATTAAGTATGTGGATCAAATCATCCGACAAATAGGATGAACATACCATCCCAAGGATCTGATCTTTCCCTAAGATAATCGAGGAACCCGACCCCAGATACGAAGTAATCCAATGCACTAATAAATGAAAGGATTTGAGGAGATGTTTCCAAGTTGGAGAGCCCCAAACTCTAGAGCCCGAAGTTGTTATGAACCAGATCTCAATAGTTAATGAAGGTAGATACTTGGACTTAATAACTCGGTGCAAATAGAAGGTGTATAATTTGAACAAGTCTTGATATTTTGATGCCCGAAACCAATCCTTCACTTTGATTTTTTTTTTTGGCTAAGCTCAAGCCTTCCATAACTAAAGTAAAAAGTAAAGGAGAGAATGAACAACCTTTTCTGAGTCTCCTGCCACTAATGAAGAATTCGAATGGTTCACCATTTATGAGGACTGCGTAAGTAGTAGAAGTGATGCAACCCATAATCCATTTGGTTGTATGAAGTCCGAAGCCACATTGAAGGAGGACTAATCTGAGATAGTCCTAGCTTATGAAATCATAAGATTTTTTAAGATCGATTTTGAGGATCATAGCTTGTAACTTCTTCTCTCTGATGTTGTGTATACACTCCTGTGTCGTTCCTATAGCGTCAATGATTTTCCTACCTTTTAAAAATCCAAATTGTTCTTCTGAAATAATGCGTGACAAGATGGGCTTGATGCGATTAGCTATAATTTTAGTAATGATTTTGTAATAGAGATTGCAGAGTGCAATCGGACGAAAGTCACTAAAGGAGGTCAACCCATTAACCTTGGGGATGAGTGCTAAAAAAGTCGAATTGATAGATCTATTCACCGAGCCAGTTACTCTGGATTCTTCGACAGCCTCTACTAAGTCTTCAACTAGTAAATCAAAGTAGTGTAAGTAGAACTCCACTGTCCAACCATCTAGTCTAGGACTCTTGTCCTTGGTAAAGCCCCGCAACACCTCCAATATTTCTTCCTTTGTGCATGGGCTTTCCAGTCAAAGAACCTCCTCTTCAGTAGTCATTCTTGGATAAAGGCGAACTGTGGCTATTTGGTCAACAATTGAATTATTGGATTCTTTATAAAAATTGTTGAAATGTCTCACAGCTTCTTTCTTAATATCCTCCTGCCCTGAGTGGAAGTGACCAGTCTCATCCTTAACTTCCCAAAGTTGTTTTTTATTCCTCTTGAAACTTGCAAACCTATGAAAATATTTGGTGTACTTATCTCCTAATAGGATCCAAGTGGTCCGATTGTTTAGTCTCCAAAGTTCCTCTTCGGCCTGTAGAAGTTTTTTTCTATCAGATTCAAGAGCTAACAAACGAGGATTAAGTTCTGTGAGAGAATGATGCTCAAGACTCTCATTCGTAAGCAAGGCTATCTCTTCTTCAATGTTATCCAGTTGAAGATGATCACTTTTATCTTTGACAACTATCCCCTTTTTAACTTTTGTTTTTAGATTACTGAGTTTTCCAATCAGTCGTGACTGAGCCCTTTCTGCAATTGAAGTCTGCCTAGTATTCCATTCTTTTCTGACAAGGTCATTGAAATTATCATCTTTCAGTAGAGCCAAATTAAATTTAAAATGAAAAGCAAAGGGTTTAAAGCCATAGTCCAACTAAAAAAACACCGAGGCATGATCCAAAATAAAAGGGAGATCCACCCAGGATCTAAAGCAAGTGGAATCATTTAGTAGTGTTGCGGATGCAAAGACTCTGTCTAGTCTTTTTCGTATGCCCTTCGACCCCAGTATACCATAGTGCCAAGTAGGCACCACTTCAGGTGGCTTGACATCCACTACATGATGAGAAGTGAACAGATCTCTAAAGAAAGCTGCCTGTGGGTCAATTAGTGCTTTCTCCCCCCAAATTTCATCAACACCAGTGGAAAAATTTAAGTCACCCGCTAGTATGAGGTTACTTTGATCCAATAAACCCTTTGCTTCCAAAAGCTCCCAAAACTGTATTCGACTTGAACACGGTCCATAGACATTGATCAAATTAAGTCTTCTTTTTTTTCTGGTAAATGAACACTTGTTAATAGGATTCCACCTGCACAATGAAAAGGTAAGAGTTCAAGTGTATTTGGGTTCCAGGCCACCAGAAGTCCTCCCAACTTCCCCACAGAGCTCACGACACTAAACATCCAGGAAGGACGTAGTGGAAGTAAAAATTCTTACCTTTTCTTCATCAACAAGGGTCTCCTGAAAAAATATTATGTCTGGTTTAACGAAAGATAGAAGTCTGCGCATAGAAGCTAGTTTAAGGAGGGCTCCCACCCCTCTGATATTTAAAGTGAGAAGGATCATGGTTTAACCCAAACGAGGACTTTTATGCCTCTAAGCACCCCAAGTCGTTGGATTGTCTCTCTTCTATTAACAAAACTTTAATGATTTAATTGTCCTTGTAAGTTGATTTCATGTGCTTTGCCTTTGCTTGCTCTTTCTACCTTGTTCTGATCTAGAACCTTAAATCTTTCTCAATTCAAGCCATTTCTTTCGGCTCATGAATCCATTTTCGGTCACTTTGAGGGATAAGTACACATTGTACAATGTGTTGGCGCATCCTTCGTTATTTTCACACATAAGCAATACACATATACTTACATTTAAAAAAGGAAAGTATAAAATTAATATTTAAAGGGAAAGTATAAAATTGATATTAAAAAAAGGAAAGTATAAAATAATAATAAATTAATAAAAAGATAGCGTAAAAAAAATGGAAACTATAAAATTAATAATGTAACGTTTATGAAGCTGCATAATCAAGTTCATGGCAACGTGCAGGAGTGGAGTTAGCGTCAATCCAGAGTTGATGTCGAGGGGTGGAATCTTTTGTGACCGAAAATTTCGATGCCAAGGGCGATTTGACGTTTAAAGAGTTGGATATGCCGTATTATAAATGTTATATGTTTTTTTTTTCCTGTGTATATTATGTGTTTAATTTGTTTTAAATTTTATGAGAAATTGTTGGATATGTAGATTTGAATGATTAATTTCGTATAATTTGATTATTTCAGGTTTTTTTAACACGTTAAATTCAATTCATTTATGTATTTAGAGATATAATTTAAACAATAAAAAATTGTGATTTGAGCCAAATTTATATTGTGGAATTCAACCAAAAAAAAAAAGCCCTGATTGAATATTTGTAGCAGAAAAATCCAGTAAACCTCTGACATAAATTAAACATCTCTACTACCTCATATTTTTTTTTACCTTTGAAATTGCAATTCCAACAAATATGACGGAGTGGGTTTCCAAATTCAGTCACACCATTAAAATTACAAAATCAACAACAACGGAGTGGCCTAACTCTGGAGCAATCTTCCCTCTTGGTTAATTTTCCGGCAGTGTGGTTTTAAATTCTAGGGCAATCCAGAATTTTGGTCGATTTTTTGAGCATCTGGGTTGGTTTAAAATGGGGCAAAACCCTAGGGTAAGATTATGAAATACATGGAACTTTGATACACACTAAAATCAGGTTACTCCTGGTAAGATTATGAAATACATGGAACTTTGATCCACGCTAAACTCAGGCTACTCCTGAAAATCTGGCAGAATTCAAGCCCATTTTTTTGCTTGAAAATCGGGTCTATTTGCTCCAGAATTAGCTTACTCCAATAACATAGGAGTGGGTTAACTAGTAATCTTCACTCCCGGTTACTTTTCTGACATGTTTTCTAGTCGTGTGGTTTTAAATTTCCAACCAATCCAAAACTTATTGGTTTTAATAAACATATATGTTAATTCCCAAATTCAAAGCAGGAGGAAATTCCATCATTGGACAATGCTGAGATCTCATTTTCTTCACTCCATTAGACGTGGTTTGACCTTGACGGACCAGCAGACCCACGTGGACAACGTTGTTTTTCTTGGACGTGCTACTTACGGTCACCGTTTCCAATGAGCTCTAACCTATGTTTCGAACGTTAAATCAAACCTCAACTCAAAGCGGCACAAGCACTTGTTTATGGCAGACTGCCATTAATTGACAAACGAAAGCGAGAGTGGAGTTGAGTCGGCCCGATTAACAATATCTCTCTGTTTTACTTTACTCTTCTAAGTAAATGGGAAACTGTGTTGCACCGACCTCGGACCATGGAAAAATCGGCCGAGATGAACAGATGGGAAGAGACAAACAAAATCATATCAAGAAAAAGCGAAGAAGCAAAAGATTTGTGCTCACCAAAATCGCCGATTTCTTGTGAGAAGACAGGAAAAGGTGTTGTGAGGGTTAAACTGGTTATCAGAAAGGAAGAGCTGGCAGAATTGCTGGCTAATGGTTTGTCTAAGCGGGAGGCCATGGCGGATCTGTTGGCCAAGAATTCCTCATCTTCTGGATGTAATATTGGATGTGGGTTGCCTTGAAAACATGTCCACCAACTTATTATTGTTTCCTTTCTTATACTTGATGACTAGACGAAATTATTGCAAAAACCCCATCCACTTGTAATGTTTGGTTTGTTGAAGCTTACTTTGGGCCTGTAAATACTGCAGTGGTTGGTTATATATGTGGATAATAGTTTCCTTTCCCATCAAAAAGTGCTTCTACTTCTTGACATCTTGAACTAGAGCATATAGTTCCTTATCATATGTAGGGTAGTTCAAAAATCTCCCATGAAACATCTCATAATGATAACATATTGGCTTACCTCCTTTCATAAAAAAAATGCTCTCATAACATAACCACTTGCATCTATATCCACTTTGAAGGGATTTCACAAGTTATGCAATGTGAGAAATGGTTCTTGACTGATATTTCATTTTATCTTGTTGAAGTCTTTCTATTGATTCTTTCCCCACTAGAAACTCTTGTTACTTACTATTATGGCATGGAGTGGTGCAACTACCACTGAAAAAGATGCTATGACCTTCCATAGGTATTATTCTTCCCCAAAAAATATCCTAACTTTAGTGACATTAGTAGGAACTAACCATTTTATGATGGCCTCCATCTTTGCAAGATCTATCTTGAGCTCCCCTCCATCGATCACATACACCAAATGCACCAATGAATGCTGATAAAACTCACATTTCATGAGGTTAGCCAACAACTAATGTTTTTTCAAAGTCTCTAACACCTGCATGAGATGTGAGATTTGATCCTCCCATGTAGAGCTTTAAACCAACATATCATCCAAATACACTGTAACAAAGGAATATAAATATGGGTGCAATACATCATTCATCAATCTCATAAATGTAGCTAGTGCATTACATAAAACAAATGGCATGACCAACCATTCATACAAACATTTCCTTGTCTTGAAGGTAGTATTCAAAGTGTCTTATTCTTTGACACATACTTGGTTGTATCATGATTTGAGATCCTACTTGGTGAAGTGCCTAGCATGTTGCAACTGGTCTAACAAATCATTGATCCTGGGTAGAGGGTACCAATTCTTGAGTGTAAGTTTGTTCAAAGCTCCATAGAAAATACA
>JASDQU010309815.1:100200-130766 GCA_032191745.1 Picea mariana | reverse complement strand
TTGGGACAGCCATAAAGTGAGAGTGGTTGCATGTTTGCAAGTGTTGTTGATAATGTTGTTGCACATGGAAGGAAACAACATAAAGTTGGAATGTTGAATTATAAGGCTGATAAAGAGGCATAAGAACTTCTATTGTCATCAACTAATCAGGTAGCATTAAAATTGTTTAATGTCATCGATGCAAGTAAGTATTCCTTTTTGAATTTATATTGCATAATTGCTGAAGGGAAATTCAGGTAAGGATTTCCCCAAATTGAAGTTATAATGCACTGTATGGTATTGTTTAAGTGCATTGATAGGATTAAGTTACCAGTAAGTGTGGTAAAGGATAGAGGCATGTTATATTTATCAAAGATTTTATCTTTTGAATGCACACACTGACATAGTAGCATGTCATGTTAATTTGGTTTAGAGGCAATAACCAGAGAAAATAAAAGATAATAACTTGTTATAGGAATGATGCTAAGAAATCTAGTCATGTATGAGACCAAGACATGGTTGGATATGGAAAGGTATGGTTATAGAAAGGTTATGTGCCACCCAAATACCCAATGAGATTCCTACCTTTAAATAAAACTTGGACTACAACCTTTTTTCTAACACTAATAAACACTACAAAATTGTATTCTTGGTGTAGTGTTCAGGTCGAAAAGGAAGGCATCCAAGTAATTGTGAAGACAAGGGGAATTGTGTGGAGATGTGTCAAGACATTGGCCAGATTTTCAATTTATGGATGGTGAGATGCATGACTTAGATAAATCTCATTCTAAAAATCAATGCAAGGGTGCATTGAATAAATAAGCATTGAGAGTTACACTCATTCCTGGTAAGTGGCAGAGTTGCACTCATACATGATGGAAATGTATACTTAAATGCATTTTGCTGAATGCATTTTGTGAGTGCATGTATATATGTTTTTACATGGAAATAATTATACTAATGGTTGAAATGTTGCTAACTCATGAAGTTGAGAACATTTCAGGAACTGATAAACATTGCAACAGGAAAGTTGCAAGTGAGGTGGTAACCGGAATAGTGACTACAAAAAAATTTTGTTCAAAAAATTGAAGAAATGAACTTACTGTTATTAATTATGAATATGCATATGAATGGAATGATGAGTCATTCTATTTGATTGAATTGTTTGGTAATTGTGATTGAATTGCTAGGTGCAAGAAATTCTAATAAGATTGCATAAGGTGATGTACATGTTGAATTATGATGTACAGAAAATACTGACAATTTGTTGTTTGTATGCAATATATAATCATTGCAGGAAAAATGGTATTCAGCATGGTGCTTGCTGAAATCCATAAGGAAAATTACATCCTATTATTGCAACAACAATGAAAAATTATGAAATAGAATTTCATATTTTGGGAAAAGTCAAAATTCATTATGAAATTAATTTGATTTCTAAAATGGAAATTTTATAATGCTCTCTCATGATAAATGCATGTGTGTGATGCAGATGAGATGATATTGATTAAATTTGGAACTCCTGGAGCCACGATGATCTGATACTTCCTATCTGGCCTGTACTGGAGACCTAGAAGGGAATTTGAGCAGCCGATGGACTGTTGGATAGTGAAGGTGCATACTACCTTGGGTTGTACAGGCATGTGGGGAAGAGAGACCGTTGGTTGGAGTGCTACTAAGGGATGATATGTTGCTGAGAGTTTATCAATGGTGAGATATAAGGCTAGGTGGAACGCCATGGATCTACAACCAGTTACTGCTTCATTGAAGTATAATTGAAGCATGTAATAAAGAACAATTAGCTGAATTATTTCCTGAACTAACTCTATGGAATAGAGCAATTGACTTCGAGTTGCAATATAAGTACCAGAACTGGTGCTGGAAAGTAGAGCACCGGATGGGTAACAAGATTTTAATAGATAAATGTTGGAGATTTTAAAGAATTTGAATGGTACATGGTATATAATGCACTGAGGATTTTTGGAAATTTTGTTGTATGTGGATACATGATGCACTGAGGATAGTGCATAAATAAGGGGAGGGGATTGTAATATCCCCAGGTAGAATCTCAACTGTAAATGTAACAATGTACTTAAGCTGGTGAGTTGTTTGATATATTTTTGGCTTGCATTTTCCATGGTGTAGTGCACGCATGTACTGCGCAGTAAAATGATGCACATCCTAGGATACCACGCACAACAACTTGAGTGCACAAGATTGTGAGGCCAGCGAGCCTTTGTGTATATGCTATGTTTTATAGGATGGTGAGCCAGTGGTTATAAGCTATGCTTCTTATATTTTGATTAGGTCGGAGAGCCTAGATGTTAAAGGCCAATGCGCCTATTTTTGTGCATGTCTCATAATTAATATAAATACATCACTACACACAGACCGACCACGATAAAAGAGATGGGGGACTAAACTCCACTAGTTAGGGAAAGGGAGGGCCAAAATTTAGGAAAAGGGGCTAAGCTAGGGAGATTGAACCAAAAAGGAATATTATATTAATATTTCCTAAAGTATAAAAGTATGGATAATTATTTTATCCTAAGTGTCAAAGTTGGGGACAAGTAGGCCAAAGTAGCTCCCAACATGACAAGTGTCACGTTTGGGAAATGCATACATATTGTTGTGACTTAGTTATTTTGGGGGAAATATTCCATCATCTTTTCCTTCATTCAGACCATTGATGCCTTCGATCATTCATCCACGATGCCATGACCATTTTTCACTCACGCAGTCAGTTATCCTCCATACTTTCTGTCATTGTACCAGAACCTATTTCCATAGCCATTTTTCCTGTCGGTGCACCTGGTTAACTTTGGAGCGGGATTGAAGAAGCGGGTTGTCAAGCCTGTGGGATATTGAAGAGGTGGGTTGTCAAGCCCGTGAGAAATTCTCTGAGTGAGAATTTTTGGGGATCGATTTCTTGAAGGTGCTAAACTGCAACTACAACGCTCTGAGACTTCTAGTCCGTCCTGTTGTTGAAGCCCTGTATGGGAAGTGGGGTAGCCGAAGGACTGTTGAGCAGAGAAGGGGCACACTTCCTTGGGTGGGACATGCATGTGGGGAATGAGAGGTTGTAGGTTGTTAGTTGAGTGAGCACTTGAGATGGAGTCTTTCCTGTTTTCCATGAGCCATTAGCCTAGTTAGGAACCCTTTACCTGGGTGGAGTTTAGTCCCAGCTCGGGGGTGACTCACTGTTGAGAGTGATGAACAGTGTATTCTATGGCTGGGAGGTTTGTGGCCATTAAACATTGGTACTCCATTCTCAGAATAATCCATGATCTCCTTCAAGTGGTTAAACCATTTCCTGAAGGCATTGGCTCTGATACCAATTGTTGGATTACTGAGAGGAGGGATGAATCAGTGATAGAGAAATTTAATCATTTTTCCCCATAAAATGCAAGTTTTATATCAATATATCATTATCATCCAATAGTTGCAGAGTAAATAAATAATGAACAAATGAGAAATCACACACATACATAGTACACCAGTGTTTTACGTGGAAACCCAAAGCGGGAGAAAACCACGGAATGTTTTTTCTTATATGTCTTTAAGAATTACATTCATTGGAAGCACCAACTTCCTTTGTTTTCTAGTTGCAACTGGAAGGAGGCTCCAACCCCCTATTTTCTCAAGCTACAACCTGAAGGAATATCCAATTTCCCAATTCTCTGGCTACAACTAGAAGGAGGCTACAAACCCCTAGTTTCTCAAGCTACAGCCTGAGGGAAGATCCAACTCCCCAATTCTCTGGCTACAACCAGAAGGTGGCTACAACCCCCTATGTTCTCCATCTACAACCAAAAGGTGGCTACAACGACATGTCATTGCCCCGTCCAATCGCCCTGACACAGAAGTAGAATGATGGAACCATTGTCACACTATCACTATGAGATATATTGTTGTAAACATGTACCAATCAACCTATAATCAACCTGTAACAACTGAAATTTCTTAAAGGGTTGACATCAATGACAACCAACCCAATTAATCAGCACCTCTAGCTCTCTATCTTGTGACCTCATTAACCCATTAATCAAAGGAACTAGTTGTTGCATTGGAGAAACAAAATATTGCATTGATAAATGTAAAAAGTCAAGGTCTTGAAGTTCTCTCACTTGGATATTATTTTTTGAGCCTCAGGTTATCTTTCCTCATTGATGCTTCCCCTTTATATCATTAAAACTTGTTGATGTTACATAACTAACCTATAGCCACTAGGGTTGCAAAAACGCTAACCTTCTAACCCTAGAAACCTCCAAACTAACCCTATGAATTAGCTATAACTTCTCCCTAACAAACTACTAACCCTAGCGCACTTTTTAGGCTAATTAGGAGTAAATTTTGTGGGTTAACTTTGTAGATATTTAGCTTGTTTTTCTACAGCCATTAAGGTTGTTATCCTTTGTTTCATATTTTCTATTTTACGGCCACACTATTATGCTAAAGTCACAAGTTTTATTGTTAAAGTGGTGCTAGTTCTTTGCTAGTTTATTTCTCACATTTATCTTAGCATTTGGCATCTTATCTAGCAGCCTCATTTAATAGTTTCTTGTTGATATATACCTATGTTTATTGTTGCTATTAGGGACAAAAATATTAACTTGCTTGTCCACTTGATATATTGCATTGTATACTTGGTTTTCCTTGTGTCTCGGGCAGGTGTTATCTCTTTGCAGGTCACTCAAGGGTTTGGCAACCTCAAACAGCCCTCAAGACTCATCATAAAGTTCCCTTTTCCCTCWAGAAAATTGACCTATAAGGGCATTAGTTCATACATATCACTTTGCAACTTATTTCCCCTAGGGTCATCGGGATTCCCCCTTGAGGTGACCACTTCACCTCTAAAGTGACGGGAACACCTGTCTRAGGTGAMAGTGGGTAGGTGCTCTCTTCGTTGTCRCAATTTGGTGGTTGGGTCGGGCTTTTCCCAACCTAAAACTTGTGCGATAACAAAACCCAGGAGGATTTCCCTAAGAATGGGAGCATGTGATAAGTTAGCACCCCGATATTATGGACCATTTGAAGTCCTAGAAAGAATAGGACCAGTAGCATACAAACTTTCATTACCACCTACTATTAGAGCTCATAATGTGTTCCATGTATCTTTGTTAAAGAAATATGTCCATGACCCTAATCATGTAATTGATTGGACTGTGATACAGGTGGAACCAAAAGGAGAATTCTATCTCGAACCCCAATGCATCCTGGACAAGAGAGAAAAAAATTCTCTGGAACCGAGCCATCATGAAGGTCAAGCTGCAATGGAAGAACTTTGGAGCAAATGAAGCTACATGGGAGTTGGAGGATTCCATGAGATCGACATACTCGTTTATGTTTTTTGTATAATTGTATATATGTGGTGTTTTAAACATCGAGGAGGACATTGTTCCTTTAAGGGGGAGGGGACTGTAACACCTTGTTTTCCCCCAAGACTGCAATTATGCTAAGACTTCCTATAAGTGCATTTATGAAGCATGTAACTATGTTTTTATTTTATAAAAAAATCACCAAAATCATTGATTGAGAGGGAACAGCCTTGCAAGTACTGGCCATGGTACACAAGAGGGAAATTGATGAAGTAATGATAAATAAAGTGGCATGGAGTGGGGAGCTTAATTGTCTTATGAAGAAACTAGGAAGCGTGTTCAACAAGCTAATCTACGCTTGCTAAGCATAAACTCATACCCCAACGTACCCTATCTTAACGAGCCACATGACTAGTTATGAAGGGTCGAGAAAGTGGTTGAGGTAGTTAATGGTTATTAACGGATTGGTATTTTGGAGAAGCAAATGGCCAATTAAATGACTGAGAGCAGGACCTCACGGTTGCCCTTTCTGGATAGAGACTCCGGACTAAAGGCGATGATGTTTGAAATAAGTTATGAAAGTCCCGTAGAGATTGGTTGAAGAAGAGACCAAAGGTGGAAAGAGAGACCACATATGAATACTAGAGCAAGAAGAAAAAAAAATCAAAGAGCACATAGAAGCTCGAGTAGAGCAGAGTCGAACAAGAACAAGTGAGTAGCAGGTCGATAGAGTTGTGATGAAATGAATAGAGTTGTCTATGGGAACGGATTGAAGATAAGAAGAAACCAGAGATATTTCCTTAAAGAAAATAGGAAGCTATTCTGAGTTATTGATGATCACCCTGAACAGAGAAGACCCGAACCTAGACTAAAGAAAGAAGGACCACAACTTGGTGCTTACTGGACAGAAATTGGCACTGGTAAGGGGAGATCATTGAGGGATTGTTTAGCAGAGAAGGGACTCCCTTGTGCAGAGGGAATCCAGTTGAGAAACCACCTGATAAACTTGTAGAGTTCTTGAGCTCAGTGGGGAGAGGATAAATTTTGTTGTGTTAGAGGAGGAAGGAGAGTAACCTTCCTGGACCGTCTGCATTGAAAACCAGTTGAATCAGTTCCCCTTGTGGTATCATGGCTTGGAACGGGGGTGCCGTACTGTAGGAATGTATTATGAAGTATGGCCTAAGTTTGGGATGAAAGGCGTCCTCTCTTAGTCAATTGGTATTGGCAATTTTCCCCAATCAAATAAGTATATAACTTGACTTGTTAAATTGTGAATGAGTATTGTATGAAAGTAATTGTCTAATAAATGGAACATGTAAATGCTTGAAATTGATACATGAAATCCTCTGAATAATTATGATAGACCAATGTGATCATTTTTAACTTGTTAAAATATGAAAATAAATATGTAAGAACGGATTGTATCCCTATGGACCTTGCATCTTTAGAGGAAAGTTTGTAGGACATGGACAAAAATATCATTTAACCCGTGTGGGGGTGTTAGGTTATGTGGAGGGATCCCTATGAGGAGTGAAGAACCCAAAGTTTTGAGGAAACTATGATTATTATGTGGAAATATTGCAATATGTGAAATAATTCCCTTTTTACCTCATAAAAAAAAAGAACCGAGAAGTCTCTGAAGGTATAGGAATGCTTTCTAACCCTTATAGATTTGGTAAAATCCTTGAAGAAATTCTTGAATGCTTGAGTCCAAAATAAGATTGTTTTTCCTGTAGAAATATTGAGTTTTGAGTAGGTATGAATCACAACCGTTGATTTGGCGTAGCGATTAGATCCCATCCATTCACTAAAGGGCATGACTGTCGGACTCCCATGGTCGGAGTAACCTTGGATGCTGCAGCGACGATACTCCGATGGGAAACACCCCGAGGAGTAATTTGGGTTGTATATTAATCATCAACTGAGAAGTAACCTCCGTCGTATATCAATGTAGATCTCACTTAACCAAGGCTAAGAGTAAGAGTGGCGTCATGTTGATGAGAAGTATTAGCGTGTCCCAGAGTATGACACGATTCAACTTGCAATTTGTAGAGAGAGTTGAGTGTGATATATGCCGGCTTTAAGCCTTGGAATAGTTGCCTTAAATCCTAACCCTTAGATATGTAAGTTGACAAAACTCAATCGTTCATCGAAAGGGTGATGGTCGAAGTGAGTGGGGTCCCAAAGGAGGATGTACTCTGATGGGAGTACTCTGAGGAATGATCTAGACTATTGCTCGGAGGGTGGTTTCGATGGAACGACATTTGTTGATCTTTCATTGATCCCATATAGTTTAGTAAGTAGAGGGGAAAATGGGTGGAACGTTAAGTGTCATGTAAGTTAAAGGAACTAACGAAATCGGAGTCTTTGATTGCTCGACTCCTAGGACCATTAGATCCGTCAAAGTAGGATGTCGTCGGACTAAGAGTGTCAAAGGGAGTAGGAAATTCGAGAGTGGAAGTACTATGATGGGAAGACTCTAATGATGAAGAAGGGATCCAAGTAGATCAGAACAGTGGATCCCTCCACCTGTGGCGATGATGTGGATTTGACAAATGAAGGCCTGAAAACTTTGGAACGTTGTAACTTTGAATCCAATGATCAAAATTGAGCATGGTTACAGTCGTTGGAAAGTTATCGACGAGCAGAGTCAATTGATGAGGTTTATTTAGAGAGATGAAGCACATGGTGAAGGAGAAATTTTGACACCCCATCATCCTAAGTAAGTTTTAAGGGGTGCATTGTGTTACAAGTTCTCCATGATATCCTTAAACTCATGAAACTAACTGAAGACCTCATCCTTGGTCTTCGTGAAGTAGATCCATGTCCTCCTAGAGAAACCATCAATGAAGTTCTTTACATAGTAGTTGTAACCACTCAAAGATGTCACTCAAATAGGACCACATACCTCTGAATGCACTAGATCCAATACTCCCTTGGACCTACTATCACTGCTAGGAAAGGTCATCTTGGCATACTTTCCAAGTGCACATCCCTTGCACACACCTTGTTGCTCTACACTGAAATCTAGAAGAAGAGTGACAATATCCCTCAATATCGATAAAGCTCTATGGTGTAAATGACCCATCCTCCTATGCCATATCTCGCACAAGTTTTCATTCTCATTATCATGAACTAGGGTGCATACAGGATGACCCTTCAACAAGTACAAATTAACTTCTCTACTTCCATTTACTCGTCCAAATCTCAGACTAGGATCTCTCAACTTGACAAGTACCTATCCATCTCAGAAGTAGACTTTATACCCCTTGTCCTCCATGGCTGAGACTGTGGGTAGGTTCTTGGTTATCCCCGATACATATAACACATTTGTCACCTCTAAAGGACTCCCTGAATATAGCTAAAATTGAATGGTCCCAACCCCCTCTACTACACACCTGGCATTATTACCAAGCTCCACATGTAGCTCTGAGTCTACCTTTGAAACACTGGTGAGAAAATCCTTTGATCCCGTCATATGCCGAGAAGCACCACAATCCACGAACCAGGCACCCTTGGCTATGGTGCCAGAAATACAAGACACCAACAACAACTCCTTCTTGAACTTGGTGGCAAACTCACTCGCCTATGTGTTTGTTGATGTTGCAACATGTGCCTTATTCTTTCCCTTCTGCTCGTTCGGACATTGACTTGCATAATTTTCAAACTTATGACATGCAAATCATTTAAACTTTCTCATGTCCTTCTTCTTTCCATCCTGAGAGGTGGCCTCTCCACTAGTATTCTTCTTGGTATTTCCCTTTCCCTTCCTTGCATGCCTTGCAAGGGAAAGGTTCTCATCATCATCACCCTTTCGCTAGCCCCCATACAGATATTTGATGGAGGAAAGGGCAGGTCGAATGTCTTCAAATGATTTTTTAGTCCGCTTCTCTACAACCCGAATAATCCTTATTTTCAAACAAAATACACTTAATGTGGGACTAGATCAATTACTTCTTTCTTATGCTAAAACTCTATTGTAACTTTACTATGTTAATTCTCTGCATTCAACATAATACCTTGTATTAACAACATGCACCAAACCATGTATTAAAACTCCCCAAGCTAACGGCTATAACCAAGCACTAGAACTCGAGCGCTAAATCAAAACAGGCACTAAATACTCCATAACTCACACATTAACTTCATAAGACCGAGTGTCGGGAGCAGGCGCTAACAATATCTCTTATTGGAATATCATTAACAATATCACGTGTCGGAATATCTGAGTTATAATTCATATAGAACCTACTAATATTACCGAGGTCCGATATATCGGAACCCTGAGACCACGGAACTTTGACCTCGGTTTTAATAATATCGCTATATCAGGATATCGGAACACAATCCCTTTGTCACTTAATAGATATCAACAAGGTCCTATATGGAACCATGCCACGGAACCACAATACTGGAATATCGACGTATCACTTTATCGGCATACCACATACACAACACTTTAAACATATAGTTGGGGCTGATGTGGAACCTAGTTGTGGAACCCTGATACCAGATATGGGATATCACCTAACTAAATATTATGGCACTTAAAAATATTGTCGGGTCGATATGGCATTCCAGTAGGAATACACCATGTGTTCACTTCTGGTACTTTTGATTTGGATACCTCATATTTGATCTCCTCCGTTGATTTGCTTAATGTTTTTTCCTTTGGATAATTTCCTGTCGCTTCCCCTCCTCGGAGTATCGAACCCCCCGGAATTCCTCTCTTTGTGCTTCCGATTTTTTATGTTCCCGTTCTGGTAGATCAACCTCAAGCGTTGATCTCGCATGATCAATGGTCACAATCTCTTCTTCCTTCAAGCTTTCTCTAATCATTGATCCTTGATGCTCAACGACATATCACTTCCACGTCACTTTGATATGCCATGTGATTTAATCACCACCATAGGTTATTAAGCACCATTTTTCTTGTTATTGTTGGAGTTCCACCGTGCTTCTGTTATTGGAAAATTCATGGAAACTTATCTCTTCCCTCTCAAACTTGCTCCACCGTATTTTTCTTTAAATAGGTTGATTCTTCCTGTATTTCTTCAAATTGTCCTCGATCACAATGGAATATTTACATCCACAATTTGTTCAGAATTTCTCTCGCAAGGTATACACAGAACTCGTCATTCATTAAGCATTATAACCCATCAATAAAAGACACGCATACACACAACTCAGAATTATAATATACGATGCTTTCATTTACTCAACATTGTATACAAAATCTGTGCGAAACTCAGAATATCACTCTCGTCCAATTTCACAAATTGGTCTTCTCCTCGACTCTCTCTTTCTTTGGCCTGATTTTCCTCTATTTGGCCACACTATCTCCTTGGACAAATTGCTCTCCAATTGGACACACCTTTTGTGCATATAGGCTTACGCAATAAAAATGAATACAAATTACTAAATTTGTTAAGATCCTAGTTACTCTCCCTAAATCTGCAACTTAATCGTAAGATATCTCTAAAATCCACAAAATCTACTAAAGATGGATCCGATTACATACTTGTCAAACAACTCATCTTAAAAACCCTTCTATAATCTAATTAATACTTAGGAAAATACAATAATTTAATTCAGGGAACCCACGCCCTTTATTTAACTCTAAGACCCTTCTAGGTCTTCTCAAAATGATCAATTTCTCATGGGAAATGCTCCTACATCAAACTCCCAGCGTACAAAATTTCCATACAAAATTTCCATGATCTCCTGATCATGAGTCTTTTCACTTGTTGAAGTCTCCCTGGATCCCAAATCTTATGTTGTTGTTCACTTGCCTTATTGTCCTATTGTTGTATTGGTGCTTACTACAACTTTCTAGGATCCCAAACTTTACTTTATTGTTGTTCAATCTCCTTTCTTTCACTAGTATCTTCAGTAAATTGTACTTGCTTATGGCCTTTCTTCTTCTTCCTCTAGTATTTCCACTTGAAAATATTCATCAAATGTTTCCAAAACTTCATCAATTCAATGTCCAGTCTTGTCTTTTGCTAGTACACACCATTGCTACAATTTGGCTATTTCAAATGTCCACAAAAAAAATTTATGGTTGTTTCCATCCTCTTGTCTCCACACTTTCTTCAGTGCTCAATTTCTTGAGAATAATGTTCACTAAATAAAAACTTGTGCAACCAATAATGCATATCTTCAAGCTACATGTTCAGTCTACCTGATCGTGGATGCTCAAACATAATCTATTCTTTTATTAATTTCTCATTAAATTGACATATTAGCAATAAACACTTTATACCTTTTTGTAAGGAGTTCTCCATGATCATGCACCAATGATCATTTGCTTCATCTTTGTTGTCATTCTTCACTATCATCCATTCTTTTGCAAGTTCCATATGTGTATCGTTGTATTCTTGCATAACCCATTTCAATACTCCATGTACTTCATAATTTGAAGTATCCCCAAGCCAAATTAGTGCTTTCTTCACATCTTTAATTTCCTCCAAATGTTGTCTCAACTCTGAAGCCTTTTGGTTTCCTTTCTCTTTGACTTCCCTTCCTTGAATTTCCTTTGCATTTAGTCTGCTTCTCGATCCTTTGCACCAAATTTCTATTGTTTCAACAATGTTTTGTGTAAGATTTATAAGAATTATCTCCCACTCTTCTTCACAAATCTCTAAGGCACATAGTTTCCTTTTCAAATCTTCTTGTTTCTTTGTGAAAGGTTGTATGCTTCCATATTCAGAAGGTTGTCCACTTACATTTGCACACATAAAATACATATTACAGAAAATATTTTCCTCGAGAGAGTCATGGAGCTCATTTTCAGTCATAAACACAACTCATTTTTTTGCCTTAATTTCCACCAAAACACTTAATCCTTCATATGCATATCCTTAAGCTTTGCCTTCATTTATAGTCCTTAAAATTTCATTGATCTTAGCAGCATCTTTGTCCTCTTGGTTGTCCTCTAAAACAATTTTATGTTATAGATTCCTTTGTTGTACATTCTCTTCAAGTTTTCCCTCATATTTTTGTAAGGCATATCATTGTTTCAAAACCTTATCATAAGAATTCACATGTTGATTGACTTGCTTCAAAGGAATTTCATGTTCCTTATTTACTAAATCCTTATTCTGATTTGATGCTTCCTCGAACTTATCATATTCAGCAACGGGTCCTGCAATTTTGGTATGGTCTTCATCCATCTTGTTCTCTTGTAGAGACTTATTTCTTAGAACCACGCTGTTGTCTTCAAAGAAAATTCCTTGTTCATTTTCTACCAGCATACATTCCAATTTGCTCAATAAAATTGGATATGATAAAGGTAAATCCATTTCCTCAATACCTCCATCTTCAACTTTAGGCTCTGCTAACCAATCTTCCAACAACTTTAGTTCTTCATTAAAATTTATGGGCACTACCAATGAGTGTTGTCTCTTGTCTTCAGTATTTGCATTCTCTTTCTCTTTCACAAAGATACTTCATTTCATTCCATCCACTGGAATCTTCTTGCATCTATCTCTTTGAGACAATTCTACATCATCCTCTTTCTTTATGGAAGTTTTTAATGACAACCCATCTTCATAACCTACATAACCTACACACAAATGAATTCTTAGTTTTAAAAACATGAGACTCTTGAGTCTCTTCATATGTCTCTAGCATCATTTCTTTATACTGGACTGAACTCTCCAAGATCTTCATGAGGTCTTCATCTTGTCCCTCGTCTTCCTCTCCAAGCATTACTCCATGCTCTGATTCACAAAAGTGAATCGTTTGTCTTACTTCCAAGGACTTTTTGTACTCATCTTCCTTGAGTTCCTCTTCCTTTCTAACCCAAGCATTCAATCTATGTCTCAAGCTTTCCCTCAGTTTCCTTACAAACAATTGTACTATAGGCCATTTAACCTTCTTTCTCAAATTCCAACCATTCCTTTGATCTTCCTTAACTCTCTCCTATAGCAGCTTCATCATTACACTAAGTTGTTCTTTTAACTCGACAATCTCTCTATCAAATTCCTTATCACTTATCTTGTTTCTACCAATTTCTTTCGCACTTTATCTAATATGGATGTGGCTTTCTTCAGAACCCTTCATCTTACTTTCTCTAGTCATCATCATCTCTTCCTTTGTGAGATTATCCATGCTCACTGTGATCTGCAAATAGCCTCTGCAATAACAACAATGTTTCACCCTGCTACAATATAACTCAGCAAACTTCTCCTCCTAAGCCTGGCCTTTTGGTATCTTTGGTTCTCTCCTCTAGAGCCTTCTTGAGCTTCCTCTACTCTTATAGGTTTTTGCACTCCTACTCACTTTCTTTTGAGAACTTCCATTTTTCTCCTTCTTTTATCACAACTTTGCTAGTTGTTATGATTTTGCCACAATGTCCTTCCTTGGTGATATATGTAAACACAAATATTTCTTTACTAGAGTTATTGCAAAATATGAGATTCATTACCTGCAAGATCTGTTCAACAATATTGTCCTCAAAAAATTTCTATCCACTCTGCTCCTTGGTTAGAATGGCCTCTAATTTGCAGCTTCAAAGTTCGTCTACTAAACGTTATCCCTTTATTCTAACACACAGGAGTCTTATTTTCAACAAATACATGACTTTTCATAATTTTAATGCATAACACATACCTTACCTCCAAATTTCACCTGACTCATACCCTCTATATGTTGTCATTAATCTCCACACGCTTACTTCTACAATTTCTAATTTTGCAAACATAAATCTGACTCATACCCTCTATATGTTGTCATTAATCTCCACACGCTTACTTCTACAATTTCTAATTTTGCAAACATTCCATTTCTTATGTGACTTAACTTTTCTTACCTAGCTCCCCTGTTGGAACTATTTGCATCTCTTAATCCCTTAAACCACAATCTCTATCGAGGCTTCCATTTCAAATTTCCTTCGTTCTATTAAATCCTTCCTCAATATAAGCAGGATTTTCCTCTTCCCAAAGAGCAGTGCTACGCTCTGATACCACTTGATGGAGGTAGGACAGGTCAAATTCCTTCAAAGGCATGTGTAATCCGCTTCTCTACAACTCGAATACTCCTTATTTTCAAACAAAATACACTTAATGTGGGACTGAATCAATTACTTCTTTCTTATGCTAAAACATTGTTGTAACTTCATGTGTTAACTCTCTGCATTCAACATAATACCTTGTATTAACTTCACGCACCAAACCATGTATTAAAACTCCCCAATCTAACAGCTATAACCAAGCGCTAGAACCCAAGCACTAAATCAAACCAGACACTAAATCCTTCATAACTCACGCATTAACTTCATAAGACCGAGTGCCAGGACCATGCGCTAACAATATCGCCTATCGGAATATCCGAGTTATAATTCATATATCACTTACTAATATTGTCGAGGTCTGATATATCGGAACCTTTCCACCACAGAACTTTGACCTCGGCTTTAATAATATCGCTATACCGGGATATCGGAACACGATCCCTTCGTCACTTAATATATATCAGCGAGGTTCGATATGGAACCATGACACACAACCACGATACCGGAATATCGACGTATCACGTACACAACAGTTTAACGATATAGTCGAGGCCGATGTGGCACCTGGTTGTGGAACCCCGATACTGGAGTATCGGATATCTCCTAACTAAATATTATGGCGCTTACAAATATCGTCAGGCCGATATGGCATTCCAATAGGAATACGCCACGTGTCCACTGCTGGAACTGTTGATCTGGATACCTCTGAT
The DNA here is from genome assembly GCA_032191745.1 of Picea mariana. NCBI lineage: Eukaryota > Viridiplantae > Streptophyta > Pinopsida > Pinales > Pinaceae > Picea > Picea mariana. Next base: position 115,743 of record JASDQU010309815.1, on the reverse strand, counting down.
TTGATCGCCTTAGTTGATTTGGTTAATTCTTTTTCCTTTAGATAATTTCCTATTGTTTCCCCTCCCCGGAGTATCGGACCACTAGGAATTCCTCTCTTTGTGCTTTTGATTGTTTATGATGAAGGAGGAGGAGAAAGCACTAAGGCCTAGGGTTTCTACACCTTAGTGAGCCTCTCTCCCATAGGGTTTCATTGTTGAGTCCTTTCTTTAGAAACACCTCAACATTTAACCCTCTTGTCTTCAGCCAAAGCATTCCTTGCTCAAGCTAGTCGTTTAAATTTGTCTTTTGAGCTAGAGAAGGAGGAAGGCGCACTGAGGCCTAGGTCATCTACACTTTAGTGAGTCGTCTCCCCTAGGGTTTGACTTGTTGAAGCCTTTCTTTAACAACACTTCAACATCAAACCCTCTTGTCTCTAGCCATATCATTATCATCACGACCCTTCAACACTTGTAGCCCTTTTTGACTCCATTTTCCCTGATAAAGAACTGATCTAAGACTTAATGTGTTGAGCACCTTGATCATACAAACATCCAATACCTTGAACAACTACTAACTCTTCTAACCCTAGCTTAGACTAATATCTACTAATCTTGTTGCTACCATTATCTACTTGAGTTATCTTTATACATTTCAGCATTTATATCTTTAAATGCAATTGAATGATTAGCTAAGGCATTATTTCTTGATATTGATATTGTTACATTGATTGCCATTATCAATTATTATGAAGTGATATATTAAACATTTCCATTGCACAACTTTGATTTGCTTCATCAATAATATTGTTTAATTGCTTTATATCAGAAGTCCATAATTATATGAAGTATTAACCAAGCAAGTGATCTTGCATATGCATAGTTTCTTTGTTGCTTTGTCTTCGGCAGGTACACTTCTTGGTTACTATTTACGGTTATCTTTTGTCTTTATTGGTTATAAAGTCGGACTTTTTGATCGGTGGTGACTTCTGAGGGGGAATAATATTACTTAGCCATAAGCCTTTGCCTTCTCAAAACCTCAGGTCACCGGGGATGTCTCCCCTGGGCCTTACCTCCCTAAATAGAAAGAGCTCTCACATTGAGGTGACATTGGTGGGATAGTCTCAATTGCGCCAATTTGTCTTTCCTTCATCCATCCTTTACCTTAACTACAAATTGTGTGATAACATTCTAGCGTTGTTTTTGGGGAACACTGAGTCAATTCTCCTCAAGACGACACTTTTCGGTAAGCCTTGCCTCTAGAATCTTTATCTTACAATCTTACCTGGCAACTCCACTTAGGGTGTTTTCCCTTATCTTTTGATAGTTTCAAGAAAATTATCTGGCGACTCCACTAATGACAAAGCCAACTATGACTTCACAATGGGATCCGAGAAACTACAAGCCTTTAGACATGAGTAAAATCTCTCGATACCCTAGACAAATGCCCCCGAATTACGAAAGGTGGCTCCCTAGATTCACTGGTAATGATGGGGAAAGAGTTGACCATCATATGAATGATTTTTATTCTTACATTGGAATCCATCCTGTCAGTGATGATGTCGAAGATGTGGTGATAAAACTTTTCTCCACTACTCTTCACGGGAATGCTAGAAAATGGTATGACAATCTCCCAGATGCTAACATCACAACTATGGAACAATTCGAAGAAACCTTTCTCGAAAAATGGGGTATTCAGTTAGAAGACATCTCAGTATTACAAAAAGAACTCGAAGATATAAAGAAAACTGAGAATGAAACTCTCTGGGACTTCCAGAATAGATTTGAGCATGCACTATATCAGATACCCAAAGGCCATCGTCCATAAGACAAGTACATTGTCCACCTCTATATCCATGCACTTTTGGCGCATCTGGGTTTTCCCCTCGGTAAAAGGGCCCTGAAGACACTCTATGAAGCTCACGACATGGCTACAAGAATTGAGCAAAACATCTCCTTATCCGAGATGAGATACATCTTTACCTCAGGTACTCTTAGTAGGGAAAGTTTGGTTGCCCTTGAGAACTTCATTGTTGATTTTCAAGAAGAAGGGGAACAAACCATAGATCAACATAGGATTGTTGAAGACACAATTGAGGAGCTGAAATATGAGCAAAATGATGAAATATCAACCTGTGCTCCTCCCTCTGATGAATCCATCCACGAAAATTTCCCCCCTACACAACAACAAGACAATGAGTTTAGTTGCTTTCCTTTTCAGGATGTTGATGATACCTTGTTCCATGATTCAAAGAGTGAAGGAGGAATGGAATTCCTTAAAGAAGTAGATCTTCCCTACTGTACAATTAAATATGAAAGGGTGGTTCATGAATATGAAACAATAACGCATGTTGAAGACACCCAAGTCCTCAAAGCTCCTGCATAAGAAGAAACAGTACGTAACTCTCCTCCCCAAGTTTTTGGTGATACTCCACTTTATGATGGGGGAGATAAGGAGGAGATAAATGAGTCCTTGAATGCTTCAAATCCCGCATGTTATGGTACAAATAGTGACATGGTTCATAACATTGATGAGTTCATACATGTTGGGAGACGTAGGTGGGATGTAGTTGGTTATGATATGGATCCCATCTATGACATTGGGAGTCATTTCCAAGTGTTTCCTTTGCAATTATCACAGCAAGTTACTCTTGACAAGTGTCAACAAGGAGATGAGATTTTTACCCATACTTTTCAAACACCCAAGGATGGCATGGTACCTTTTTTTCCTGATGATTTTATGTCTTACCTTGGGGGTTTTGATGAGTACTCCTCTTAGCACTTGGATTCTTTTCATGAATATGATTATCAACCACCATTGTGCTCAGGTCTTGATAGGAGTAAGGACCTTCTTTGCTTAAAGAAGGATCCTTGTGACAACTTTCCCCAACCACCTCTGATTACTTTACTTTGTTGTGTTTCTAGAGGTGTAGTTGGGGATTGTGTTTTTTATTTTGAGTTTCCTCTAGGGAAAACCCTAGAGTCCAAGGGTTGGTTAAATACTACAAGTTTAAGTCTTTCATCTCAATGTTTCAAATTTCCATTAAGAATTCGCCAGTCTTTTACTAGACCATTGTCGGTCCCTCCCAGGGTTTCAGATTGTGAGAACGTCCTAGGTAGCCAACTCGCAGAGCTTTTGAGTCAGTCTTCTGAACCTTTGATTTTTCATGATCCCTTCCTGAAGTGGATTGATCACTCTCCTTAGAGAATGACTTGGCATGATTTTATCCCTCCCACCCGCCTCCATGAGTTAGACCATGTGATTTCCGATGATATGATATATTCTCTAACCCATGTTATTTTTGTGCTTAACTTATCACTGTTTTGGTTTATGATGAAGCACAAAGGCAGGTATTGTGGGACGTTGATGGATTGGTTTCTGACTACACTTAGCATCCATCTAGAAGGTAAGTGCAGGTAAGTAGGTAGGCATTTTGCATTCATTGTATATACCATTCCATTGCATACTAGAGTAGTTTGCTTTCACACTTGTACACATGATTTATTTCGTTTATTATATAATGAACTGGGGTGATATCACCACCCCAAATGATTACTGATAGTTGCTATTGAGATCAAGCAGGTTACAGGTTATGCCAGAGATGTTGAGGTTCTCATGCACGCTACGGTGAGCACATGTCCCCGAGTTGGAGCCAGATGTTATCCCCCATTTTTGGGGATAACTAGGAGATTATGTCTCGAGGCCCATAGGTCCTAGACATGGAGTACCAAGAGACAGATCGACTTGAGCATGGCCCTAGAGGGCCCATCTTTTCTTCCTTTCAGCGCCTCCACTTTTTCAGCAGCAGCAGCATCCATCACCTTCAGCTTGGTCCTGTATCAGAGATGGTTCTTGCTCCATAAGGTAATGAGTTAGGGTATCATGGTATGTGTCACTCTAATCCTCAAAACCTTTGAACATGTGCATTTAATTCCTTTTGTTTCTAACAAATGCTTGGATCTTATACTTATCCACTTGACCATGTCTGGCGGGAATGACAGGATGCCCTAGAAAGCTTGTGCCCATAGGTTTTGAGTTGCCATTGGGGGGATTTATGAAAATCCATCGTCCACTCCCGTCATACTTACCATTTTCCATCTTGCTTCCCACTCATGTGTCCCATTACAATGGTTCGGGCATTGGGTTGTCCAATCATTTAAGGGTTGCACCTTGCCTTGTGGGAAGAAGGGGCTGAAGGCCCAGAAGGTAAAACCAAGCTGGCAAAAGATAAAAGCCTGAAAAATAGAACCTCAAGATGCTTCGCCCAGGGATCCTCGAGAAAGCAGTAAAAAGCTTCTCAGGAAGAAACAAGAGGGACCCAATAAAATAATAAAACAAGACCTAGTCAGAGGATAGGGGGTCTCATCATGAGCCAGCCTATTAGGTCCATGGGTACCTAACGCTATGACACTACTAGCAGTTGGTTACCATGCCAGAGTAGTGGCTCTTGGTTACATGGCCAAGACAAAGGGGGTCTCATCACGATCCAATCTTCTCATTTTCATGAAAGTACTTGTGGGTAACATTGCCACCACTGGACACCACACTAGGGCAATGTCCCCTGATTAGCTTCTTGAAGAAAAAGAAATAAAGAATAAAGAATAAAAGGCATCAATGGGCTTGGAAACATTTGCATCCAGGACAAGTGCAGCTCGCCTTCTACAAAGGCACCCACATGTAAGCCATGCGTTCCCCCGCTTTCGCTGCACCCCTTGTCAGGACATCCCTTATCCACCTCGCCCATTTACATGACTTCGATTTAATCTCTTCTGGAAACGTCCCTTTTCCAATCGACACTAGCCCAATAGGACGCCCTGTCACTTCCCCCAATCTTGCATTGCAGATTTGTATAATGTCTTTGAGCACTTGAGTGGGTAAAAGGGGTTTTATGCACATGTTTAATAATATTGATGATTAGATGTGATTCACATTACTATGAACCCTGTGACTTATGAGCCCATGGAGGGCATATCTGTTGATGTGTAGGATCATACCGGATGGACAGGTACCACATTGGATAGGTACACATGGGGAGATGATTAGTTCGGACCTCCATGGGGCTGAAGAGCCCACCAGATGGATGTTGAGACCCCAACAGGGGGCAGAGACAGGACAGAGAGGTTTGCACCGGAGAAGAGGAGGACGTTCCACATAGGCACCCTGGCATAGCCTTACCTATGGGGGTTGTGCCCTCTTCATTGGAACGTTGGCCTTAGAAGGCCAACGACATCACCCAGGAGGCTCATGACGTCATCCAGCTTCATGGATGTTTTGGGGAGGCAGTCATGGAAGTTTGGCATGTGTGGCAGATTGGAGAAGCCCAAGGCGGACTAACATTTTTCTCCAAGAGGCTACATTTGCCCTAGAAAGGGATAGCGTCACCCTAGAAGGGGCATGACATCTTACTTTTTCTTGATTAGGGTTTCATTTATGGCATTAATGTAAAACAGTATTATTTTGGTATTTTGGCCTTGTCTGCCTTTTGATGACCTAATTTTTAATTAAGGTCATTGGTATAGTATATATTGAGGGTTTTGACTCTCAGATTTTCATCATCTTTCACTCACCACTTGGTGAGGTCTGAAATTTGCGCCCTCATTTAGGGTTTTTGGCTGAAAATTGGTGCGCACTTGTTGAAGGAGACTATTTCTTAGCTATTTTGGCATTTCTTCTTGGTGGAAGGTTTACAACTAGGGTTTGGCTATTGGAATGCTTGGTTAATGTAAGTGAATTTCTGCAACACTTCTTGATTGAATGGTTATGGTACTATTTACTTGCATTTGTTAGTATAATTTGCTAAATTAAAACCCTAGGTGACAAGCACATGTTGAGGTCCTTGTCTCATGTCCCTACCAAGTTAAAGAGCCATTTGATTTCGCTGAAGTTAGATAGAGCCTTGCCATAGCAACACTCTAATACTATTCTTCTAGCCTAGCCGTTTTCTTTTACTTGCCATTGAGCTAAGGAAGGAGAAAACGCACTAAGGCCTAGGGTTTCTACAGCTTAGTGAGTTGTTTTCCCTAGGGTTTGATTGTCAAGGCCTTGCCATAGCAACACCTCATCATTAAACTCTCTTGTCCTTAGCCATTGCGTCTATCACTCAAGCAAGCCATTTTGTTCTTGTCAATGCGCTGAAGGAGGAGGAGAAAGCACTAAGGCCTAGGGTTTCTACACCTTTGTGAGCCTCTCTCCCCTAGGGTTTCATTGTTGATGCCTTGCTTTAGCAACACCTCAACATTTAACCCTCTTGTCTTCATCCATAGCATTCCTTGATCAAGCTAGTCATTTAAATTTGTCTTTTGAGCTAGAGAAGGAGGAAGGCGCATTGAGGCCTAGGTCATCTACACTTTAGTGAGTCATCTCCCCTAGGGTTTGACTTCTTGAAGCCTTGCTTTAGCAACACTTCAACATCAAACCCTCTTGTCTCTAGCCTTATCATTATCATCACGGCCCTTCAACATTTTTAGCCTTTTTTTACTCCATTTTCCCTGATAAAGCATTGATCTAAGACTTCATGTGTTGAGTACCTTGATCATACAAACATCCAATACCTTGAACAACTATTAACTCTTCTAACCCTAGATTATACTAATATCTACTAACCCTCTTGCTGCCATTATCTACTTGAGTTATCTTTATACATTGTAGCATTTATATCTTTAAAAGCAATTGAGTGATTAGCTAAGGCGTTGTTTCTTGATATTGATATTGTTACATTGATTGCCATTAGAAACTATTATGAAGTGATATATTAAACATTGCCATTGCACAACTTTTATTTGCTTCATCATTAATATTGTTTAATTGCTTTATATCATAATTCCATAATTATATGAAGTGTTAACCAAGCAAGTGATCTTGCATATGCATAGTTTCTATGTTGCTTTGTCTCGGGCATATACACTTCTTGGTTACTATTTCCGTTATCTTTTATCTTTATTGGCTATTAAGATGAAATTTCTTATCGGTGGTGACATGTGAGGGGGAATAATATTACTTAGCCATAAGCCTTTGCCTTCTCAAAACTCCAGGTCACCGGGGACGCCTCCATTGGGCCTTACCTCCCTAAATAGAAAGAGCTCTCCCATTGAGGTGACAGTCGTGATATAGTCTCAGTTGCACCAGTTTGTCTTTCCTTCATCCATCCTTTACCTTAACTACAAACTGTAGAAAAACATTTTGGCGCCGTTGCCGGGGAACACTGAGTCAATTCCCCTCAAGACGACACTTTTCGGTAAGCCTTGCCTCTAGAGTCTTTATTTTACAAGCTTACCTGGCGAATCCACTTAGGGTGTTTTCACTTATCTTTTGATAGTTTCAAGAAAATTATTTGGCGACTCCACTAATGACGAAGCCAACTATAACATCACAATGGGATCCGGGAAACTACAAGCCTTTAGACATGAGTAAAATCCCAAGATACCCTAGACAAATGCCCCTGAAGTACGAAAGGTGGCTCCCTAGATTCACTGGTAATGATGGGGAAAGAGTTGACCATCATATGAATGATTTTTATTCTTACTTTGGACTCCATCCTGTCAGTGATGATGTCGAAGATGTAGTGATGAAACTTTTCTCCACTACTCTTCACGAGAATGCTAGAAAATGGTATGACAATCTCCCTTCTGCTAGCATCACAACTATGGAACGATTCGAAGAAACCTTTCTCGAAAAATGGGGTATTCAGTTAGAAGACATCTCAGTATTACAAAGAGAACTCGAAGATATAAAGCAAACTGACAATGAAACTCTCTGGGACTTCCGGAATAGATTTGAGCATGCACTATATCAAATTCCCAAAGACCATCATTCAAAATACAAGTACATTGTCCACCTCTATATCCATGCACTTTTGGCGCATCTAGGTTTTCCCCTCAATAAAAGGGCCACGTAGACCCTCTATGAAGCTCACGACATGGCTGAAAGAATTTAGCAAAACATCTCCTTATCCGAGATGAGATACCTCTTTACCTCAGGTACTCTTAATAGGGAAAGTTTGGTTGCCCTTGAGAACTTCATTGTTGATTTTCAAGAAGAAGGGGAACAAACCATAGATCAACATAGGATTGTTGAAGACACAGTTGAGGAGCTGAAATATGAGCAAAATGATGAAATATCAACCTGTTCTCCTCCCTCTGATGAAGCCATCCACGAAACTTTCCCCCCTGCACAACAACAAGACAATGAGGTTAGTTTCTTTCCTTTTCAGGATGTTGATGATACCTTGTTCCATGATTCAGAGAGTGAAGGAGGAATGGAATCCCTGAAAGAAGTAGATCTTCCCTATTGTACAATTAAAGATGAAGGGACAGTTCATGGGGATGAAACAATAACGCATGTTGAAGACACCCAAGTCCTCAAAGCTCCTGCACAAGAAGAAACAGTAAGTAACCCTCCTCCCCAAGATTTTGATGATACTCCACTTTATGATGGGGGACATAAGGAGGAGATAAATGAGTCCTTGAATGCTTCAAATCTTGCATGTTATGATACAGATAGTGACATGGTTGATAACATTGATGAGTTCATACATGTTGGGAGACATAGGTGGGATGTAGTTGGTTATGATATGGATCACATCTATGACATTGAGAGTCATTTCCAAGTGTTTCCTTTACAATTATCACAGCAAGTTACTCTTGACCAGTGGCAACAAGGAGATGAGATTTTTACCCATACTTTTCAAACACCCAAGGATGGCCTAGTACCTTGCTTTCCTTATGATTTTCAGTCTTACCTTGGGGGTTTCAATGAGTACTCCTCTGAGAACTTGGATTCTTTCCATGAACATGATTATCAACCATCATTGTGCTCAGGTCTTGATAGGAGTAAGGACCTTCTTTGCTTAAAGAAGGATCCTTATGACAACTTTCCCCAGCCACCTCCGATTACTTTACTTTGTTGTGTTTCTAGAGGTGTAGTTGGGGATTGTGTTTTTTATGTTGATTTTCCTCTGGGGAAAACCCTAGAGTCCAAGGGTTGGTTAAATACTACAAGTTTAAGTCTATCATCTCAGTGTTTCAACTTTCCCTTAAGAATTCGCCAGTCTTTTACTAGACCATTGTCGGTCCCTCCCAGGGTTTCAGATTGTGAGAACATCCTAGGTAGCCAGCTCGCAGACCTTTTGAGTTAGTCTTCTGAACCTTTGATTTTTCACGATCCCTTCCTGAAGTGGATTGAGCACTCTCCTCAAAGAATGACTTGGCATGATTTTATCTGTCCCACCCGCCTCCATGAGTTAGACCTTGTGATTTCCAATGATATGATATATTCTCTAACCCATGTTATTTTTGTGCTTAACTTATCACTGTTTTGGTTTATGATGAAGCACAAAGGCAGGTATTGTGGGAAGTTGTTGGATTTGTTTCACTGGTCTTTTGACTACACTTAGCATCCAGCCAGTAGGTAAGTGCAGGTAAGTAGGTAGGCATTTTGCATTCATTGTATATACCATTGCATTGCATACTAGAGTAGTTTACTTTCACACTTGTACATATGAATTCTTTCGTTTATTATATATATATGAACTGGGGTGATATCACCACCCCAAATGATTACTGATAGTTGTTATTGAGATCAAGAAGGTTACAGGTTATGCCAGATATGTTGAGGTTCTCATGCGCTCTACAGTGAGCACATGTCCCCGAGTTGGAGACAGATGTTATTCCCCACTTTTGCGGATAACTAGGAGATTATGTCTCGAGGCCCATAGGTCCTAGACATGGAGTACCGAGAGCCAGATCGACTTGAGCATGGCCCTGGAGGGCCCATATTTTCTTCCTTTTAGCGCCTCCACTTTGTTAGCAGCAGCAGCATCCATCACCTTCGTCTTGGTCTTGTATCAGAGATGGTTCTTGCTCCATGAGGTAATGAGTCCGGGTATCATGGTATGTGTCACTCTGATCCTCAAAACCTTTAAATATGTGCATTTAATTCCTTTTGTTNGTCTGGGGGGAATGAAAGGATGCCCTAGGAAGCTTGTGCTCATAGGTTTTGAGTTGCCACTGGGGGGATTTTTGAAAAGCCATCGTCCACTCCCGTCATACTTACCACTTTCCATCTTGCTTCCCGCTCATCCATCCCATTACATTGGTTCAGGCATTGGGTTGGCCAATCTTTTAAGGGTTGCACCTTGCCTTATGGGAAGAAGGGGCTAAAGGCCCAGAAGGTAAAAGAAAGCTGGAAAAAGATAAAAGTCTAAAAAATAGAACCTCGAGATGCTTCGCCCAGGGATCCCTGAGAAAGCAATAAAAAGATTCTCAGAAGAAACAAGAGGGGCCTAATAAATTAATAAAAGAAGACATGGTCAGAGGATAGGGGGGCTCATCACGAGCCAGCCTATTAGTTCCATGGGTACCTAATGGTATGACACTACTAGCAGTTGGTTACCACACCAGGGTAGTGGCTCTTGGTTGCATGGCCAAGAGAAAGGGGGTCTCATCACAAGCCAGCCTTCTCATTTCCGTGAAAGTACTTGTGGGTAACATTGCCACCACTGGCCACCACACCAGGGAAGTGTCCCCTGATTAGCTTCTTGAAGAAAAAGTAATAAAGAATAAAGAATAAAAGGCATGAATGGGTTTGGAAACATTTGCATCCAAGACAGGTGCAGCTCGCCTTCTACAAAAGCACCCACGGGTAAGCCCTTTGTATCACTGCTTTCACTGAAACCCTTGTCAGGACATCCCTTATCCACCTCGCCCATTTACATGACTTGGATTTAATCTCTTCTAGAAACATCCCTTTTCCAATGGACATTAACCCAATAGGACGCCCTGTCACTTCCCCCAAACTTGCATTGCATATTTGTATAATGTCTTTGAGCCCTTAACTGCAGTAAAAGGGGTTCTATGCACATGTTTTATAATATTGATGATTAGATGTGATTGAAATTGCTATGATCCCTGTGACTTATGAGCCCATGGAGGGCATATTTGTTGATGTGCAGGATCATATTGGATGGACAGGTACCACATTGGACAAATACACATGGGGAGATGATTAGTTCGGACCTCCATGGAGCTGAAGAGCCCACCAGATGGATGTTGAGACCCCAGCAGGGGGCAGAGACAGGATAGAGGGATTTTCACCGGAGAAGAGGAGGACGTTCCACAGAGGCACTCAGACAGAGCCTTACATAGGGGGGTTGTTCCCTCTTCATTGGAACGTTGGCCTTGGAAGGCCCAGGACGTCACCCAGGAGGCTCATGACGTCATCAAGCTTCATGGATGTTTTGGGGAGACAGTCATGGCAGTTTGGCACGTGTGGCAGATTGGAGAAGCCCAAGGAGGGCTAACATTTTGCTCCAGGAGGTTACATTTTCCATAAAAAGGGCTAACGTCACCCTAGAAGGGGCATGATGTCTTACTTTTGCTTGATTAGGGTTTCATTTATGACATATAATGTAAAACAATATTATTTTGGTATTTTGGCCTTGTCGGCCTTTTGAGGACCTATGTTTTAATTAAGGTCATTGGTATTGTATATATTGAGGGTTTTGACCCTCATATTTTCATCATCTTTCACTCACCAATTGGTGAGCTCTGAAATTTGCACCCTCATTTAGGGTTGTTGGCTGAAAATTGGTGCGCACTTGTTGAAGGAGACTATTTCTTAGCTATTTTGGAATTTCTTCTTGGTGGAAGGTTTACAACTAGGGTTTGGCTATTGGAATTCTTGGTTAATGTAAGTGAATTTCTGCAACACTTCTTGATTGAATGGTTATGGTACTATTTACTTGCATTTGTTATTATAATTTGTTGAATTAAAACCCTAGGTGACAAGCACATGTTGAGGTCCTTGTCTCATGTCCCTACCAAGTTAAAGATCCATTTGATTTTGCTGAAGTTAGATAGAGCCTTGCCATAGCAACAGTCTAATCCTATTCTTCTAGCCTAACCGTTTTCTTTTACTTGCCATTGACCTAAGGAAGGAGAAAACGCACTAAGGCCTAGGGTTTCTACACCTTAGTGAGTCGTTTTCCCTAGGGTTTGATTGATGAGGCCTTGCCATATCAACACCTCATCATTAAACTCTCTTGTCCTTAACCATTGCGTCTATCACTCAAGCAAGCCGTTTTATTCTTGTCAATGAGCTGAAGAAGGAGGAGAAAGCACTAAGGCCTAGGGTTTCTACACCTTACTGAGCCTCTCTCCCATAGGGTTTCATTGTTGAGGCCTTGCTTTAGCAACACCTCAACGTTTAACTCTCTTGTCTTCATCCATAGCATTCCTTGCTCAAGCTAGCCGTTTAAATTTGTCTTTTGAGCTAGAGAAGGAGGAAGGCGCACTGAGGCCTAGGTCATCTACACTTTAGTGAGTCGTCTCCCCTAGGGTTTGACTTGTTGAATCCTTGCTATAGCAACACTTCAACATCAAACCCTCTTGTCTCTAGCCCTATCATTATCATCACGGCCCTTCAACATTTGTAGCCCTTTTTGACTCCATTTGTCGTGATAAAGCACTGATCTAAGACTTCATGTGTTGAGCACCTTGATCATACAAACATCCAATACCTTGAACAACTACTAACTCTTCTAACCCTAGCTTAGACTAATATCTACTAACCCTGTTGTTGCCATTATCTACTTGAGTTGCCTTTATACATTGCTGCATTTATATCTTTAAAAGCAATTGAATGATTAGCTAAGGCGTTGTTTCTTGATATTGATATTGTTACATTGATTGCCATTAGCAATTATTATGAAGTGATGTATTAAAGATTGCCATTGCACAACTTTGAATTGCTTCATCAATAATATTGTTTAATTGCTTTATATCAGAAGTCCATAATTATATGAAGTACTAACCAAGCAAGTGATCTTGCATATGCATAGTTTCTTTGTTGCTTTGTCTCGGGCAGGTACACTTCTTGGTTACTATTTTTGGTTATCTTTTATCTTTATTGGCTATTAAGCCAGACTTTCTGATCGGTGGTGAATTGTGAGGGGGAATAATATTACTTAGCCATAAGCCTTTGCCTTTTCAAAACCCCAGGTCACCAGGGATGTCTCCCCTGGGGCTTACCTCCCTAAACAGAAAAAGCTCTCCCATTAAGGTGACAGTGGTCGGATAGTCTCAATTGCGCCAGTTTGTATTTCCTTCATCCATCCTTTACCTTAACTACAAACAATGCGATAACATTTTGGCGCCATTGTCAGGGAACACTGAGTCAATTCTCCTCAAGACGACACTTTTCAGTAAGCCTTGCCTCTAGAGTCTTTATCTTACAAGCTTACCTAGCGACTCCACTTAGGGTGTTTTCCCTTATCTTTTGATAGTTTCAAGAAAATTATCTGGCGACTCCACTAATGACGAAGCCAACTATGGCTTCACAATGGGTTCCGGGAAACTACAAGCCTTTAGACATGAGTAAAATCTTGGGTTACCCTGGACAAATGCCCCTGAAGTACCAAAGGTGGCTCCCTAGATTCAATGGTAATGATGGGGAAAGAGCTGACCATCATATGAATGATTTTTATTCTTACTTTGGACTCCATCTTGTCAGTGATGATGCCGAAGATGTAGTGATGAAACTTTTCTCCACTACTCTTCACAGGAATGCTAGAAAATGGTATGACAATCTCCCCGATGCTAGCATCACAACTATGGAACGATTCGAAGAAACCTTTCTCGAAAAATGGGGTATTCAGTTAGAAGATATCTCAGTATTACAAAAAGAACTCGAATATATAAAGCAAACTTAGAATGAAACTCTCTAGGACTTCCAGAATAGATTTGAGCATGCACTATATCATATTCCCAAAGGCCATCATCCAGAAGACAAGTACATTGTCCACCTCTATATCCTTGCACTTTTGGCGCATTTGGGCTTTCCCCTTAGTAAAGGGGCCCCAAAGACACTCTATGAAGCTCACGACATGGCTACAACAATTGAGAAAAACATCTCTCTATCTAAGATGAGATACATCTTTACCTCAGGTACTCTTAGTAGGGAAAGTTTGGTTTCCCTTGAGAACTTCATTGTTGATTTTCAAGAAGAAGGGGAACAAACCATAGATCAACATAGCACTGTTAAAGACACCGTTGAGGAGCTGAAATATGAGAAAAATGATGAAATATCAACCTCTGCTCCTCCCTCTAATGAATCCATCCACAAAACTTCCCCCCCTGCACAACAACAAGACAATGAGGCTAGTTTCTTTCCTTTTCAGGATGTTGATGATACCTTGTTCCATGATTCAGAGAGTGAAGGAGGAATGGAATCCCTGAAAGAAGTAGATCTTCCATTATGTACAATTAGAGATGAAAGGGCAGTTCATGAGGATGAAACAATAACGCATGTTGAAGACACCCAAGTCCTCAAAGCTCCTGCAGAAGAAGAAACAGTAAGTAACCCTCCTCCCCAAGATTTTGATGATACTCCACTTTATGATGGGGGAGATAAGGAGGAGATAAATGAGTCCTTGAATGCTTCAAATCCTGCATGTTATGATACAGATAGTGACATGGTTGATAACATTGATGAGTTCATACATGTTGGGAGACGTAGGTGGGATGTAGTTGGTTATGATATGGATCCCATCTATGACATTGAGAGTCATTTCCAAGTGTTGCCTTTACAATTATCACAGCAAGTTAATCTTGACCAGTGGAAACCAGGAGATGAGATTTTTACCCATACATTTCAAACACCCAAGGATGGCCTAGTACCTTGTTTTCCTGATGATTTTTAGTCTTACCTTGGGGGTTTTGATGAGTACTCCTCTGAGCACTTGGATTCTTTCCATGAACATGATTATCAACCATCGGTGTGCTCAGTTCTTGATAGGAGTAAGGACCTTCTTTGCTTAAAGAAGGATCCTTGTGACAACTTTCCCCAGCCACCTACAATTACTTTACTTTGTTCTGTTTCTAGAGGTGTAGTTGGGGATTGTGTTTTTGATGTTGAGTTTCCTCTAGGGAAAACCCTAGAGTCCAAGGGTTGGTTAAATACTACAAGTTTAAGTCTGTCATCTCAGTGTTTCAACGTTCCCTTAAGAATTCGCCAGTCTTTTACTAGACCATTGTCGATCCCTCCCAGGGTTTCAGATTGTGAGAACGTCCTAGGTAGCCAACTCACAGACCTTTTGAGTCAGTCTTCTGAAACTTTGATTTTTCACGATCCCTTCCTGAAGTGGATTGAGCACTCTCCTCAGAGAATGACTTGGCATGATTTTATCCCTCCCACCCGCCTCCATGAGTTAGACCTTGTGATTTTTGATGATATGATATATTCTCTAACCTGTGTTACTTTTGTCTTAACTTATAACTATTTTGGTTTATGATGAAGCACAAAGGCATGTATTGTGGGAAGTTGTTGGATTGGTTTCATTGGTCGTTTGACTACACTTAGCATCCAGCCAGCAGGTAAGTGCAGGTAAGTAGGTAGGCATTTTGCATTCATTGTATATACCATTGCATTGCATACTAGAGTAGTTTGTTTTCACACTTGTATATATGATTGCTTTCGTTTATTATATATATATGAACTGGGGTGATATCACCACCCCAAATGATTACTGATAGTTGCTATTGAGATCAAGCAGGTTACAGGTTATGCCAGAG
>JASDQU010309815.1:67343-78353 GCA_032191745.1 Picea mariana | reverse complement strand
CTCAAAACATATCCCTCTATTTGGATCTTTTCTTTCATTGTTTTGGTTGGCACACCTAATAGAGTCAGATGAAGGTCCTCCCATATTCAAACTTGCCAACTTACATAAAGTCCTGAGCTAGTGTGAGATTTGAAGGGGATACCGATGTGAATTGTTCATGTGGCTTATATGTTAAATAACAACTCACTTTACATGATTTAACGACCGATATATCTTATGAACATTGGCTAACTTGATTTCATATTTTGTTTTGATCTGGATGACCCTGACATGGTTCTTTGAAGGACGCCCCAGGCTTTCACCCGGGATGTTGTGTCTCTATTGCAAGATATGGCACGTGTGATGCAGAGCAATGAGTCACCCATTGACTTGACACATTTAGACATTGGCTCTCACATCTTCAAGACCTTGGACGATGGATAGATGGGATTGATTTTGATAGATTGGGTCATGGTGGCACACAGATGGGCTAGAAGCCCACATGTTGGGTAGTGTACCCCAAGGATTATTACTCATTGGATGGAGAACGTCGCACCGATAGACAGTTGGATGCCTTGCAGAGATGAGATACACTCATCTCCACCTTGGACGCAATGCTCTACACCTTGGATGTTGGCCCTCCTTTGATGATGACATCACACTTTAGGATTTGATGATGATGGGGCTTGATGACCACTTGGGGTACCATTGATGATGTGACATGACCATCAACGAGGAGATGCACCCCCTACCGTGATTGCACCATGAGATGATGACACGCGGCCTTGGAAGGCCTTCACATACCCTCTTAGAGCATGGCATCACCACACATGTGATCTAGGAGTGCATGTTTGTATTGTTTTGACATGATTTATCATTTGTAAAGGCAAATATGAAGAGTCGGCCCCCACATAGACATGAATTTTCACTTTTTAAGACTAGTAGAGCACTAGGGTTTCCTTATAAATAAGGCTAGTGATCCATTCATTTTATCATCATGACTTCTCTCCACACACTTGTGTGGGAGAGCTCTAAAAAGTTTTCTCTTCTCTTCTCTAGCTCTTGGATCTAGTGCGCATATCTTTGAGGATCTTTGTGGATTCATTTTTTCTTTCTTGGACGTTATGTCGCTGCAACTAGGGTTTTTCTATGCCTAACAACTTGGATAAGTAAGTAATTGCTGCAAATTTTTTTTATTGTTAATGTTTTAAGGTGATAATTACTATCTTGGTGCATGTTACTTTGTCTTGGTGAAACCCTAGGGAGGAGGCATAAGTCTTTCTCTCCATATGCTTTGTTTTTCCAAGTTTTGTGAAAGCATTCTCTTGCTAGGGTTAAGAACCTAACGCCCAAGAGGCTTTGCACCTTAAGGTTTTGATCCTAGTCTTTGATCCTTGACCTAGGTCATATAGAAGAGAGGAAATGGCACCCTAGGTATCATTTTCTTGAAGGTTTAGTCCTAAGGCCCAAGAGGCTTTGCACCTTAGGGTTTAAACCCCATTCTTTATCATCTAGCTCAATCTTCAAGGTGTTGCATGCTTGACTCCATAATCCCTAAAAGACAACAACACTAGTCTAAAGCTTTACAGTGAAAATTGCACTTAGAATCAGCGTTCTCTCTCTCAAACCAATCTTACTAACTTCTCTAACCTGGACTTTCACAAACTAATGATATTTATTGATGTTGTTACAAAAGTTTGCTATAGTGACCAAGTTTTACGGTTGTTACAAAAGTTTGCTACAACCACTAAGTTTTACTTTAATTTGTTGCATACATACTTGGAAAAGTGGCTTAAGATACTCAGAATTCAGATCTAGCAATTGGATATTATTGTACATGTTGAAGGCTTGGTTTATATGCTAAATTGCTACATTTCTGAGTACTTTTTCTTATTGTTGTTGCAAAAGATTGATTGTTGTTATACATTGTTTCACTGTTGTAATTTGCAACAGCAATTAGGTTTATTGTTTATCTAGTGTCTAAGAGGTCATTTATTAGCTATATAACTTGGTAATTGCATGTTTTATGCTTCAAATTGTTTATTGTCTCGTACAAGTGAACCAATTACCTTGTTATATTTCTTATCTCTCCTAGACCTAGACCTAACCTTTATGTGACCAAGATAGGGAGTTGTAGGCTCAACTAATCTTGCAATTTAATCCCTTGAGGTCACCAGGGAAGTCCCCCTTGTGTTAGACCTTCCATCACTAAAACGAGGGAAGTCTCTACTTAGGTGATAGTGGTAGAAACTTCCAATTGTTACACAAGATTGGGATCTTGTGGAGGGCTTTGCACAAGTACAAATCTTGTGATTACAAACTCCAATTGCCTTAATTTTATACAACCCTGCTTTATTCTTCAAATTTTAATAATCCATGGAATAATGTTTCAGAAATCAGACAGCAAACCCTCGGTGATTAAAATTGCTAAGATCTGCATTCAATCCATGCAAAAACAGAAAGGACACACTGCCGCCCACATGGGAGAAACAAACATGTTGTGTAAATTGGGCAAATATTGTGCTTGAACCACCATCTTGAGCCTCCAAACAAACCAAGGGGATCAAAAGTCGCAGATATTCAAACATGAGACAACCCTGATGGCGCAGATTGCATAAGATCCTTCTTGATCTTCATATTGCAAGAGTGGATGAAGTTGGGTTCACTGTGTGGTTAGAGGTGTTCAAAACCTGTGAGATGTGCTGCAGCAGTAGCAATAGTGATGGAAGAAATGGGTGACTCGGTGACACTTGTGGCATTGAAATTAGGATTGAAGTGAGAACTGTTACACCTTTGCTATGATTTATTATGCTTTGATTGTAACACAAGTAAATCTTGCTACTGCATTTGTTAATGATTTCCAAAGCCAGTAAAATGATAGCAGTTATGCCATTTCTTGATCTTTATGCTGTGAATGTTTACCAAGATGTGACGAACTCTGCATTTGGCAGTTATAAGAAAGTTTGTTTCTCATGCTTTAAAGTGGATGCTTTTATATCATTCTTTTTTTCCATACATGTGCAAGCTCTTTAGTGTTTTTCATATTTACCTAACGTGGGACCTGTGTAGTGTAGAGATATTGAAACTATATCCCAAGTTGTGTTACCATGCTACTTTTGGTGTGGTACCTTGGATGTATATAGACCATTATACTTTTTTACCTTAAGGTGATATAAAGAGTTTTGAATTAGCTTTCCGTTCGAGTATGACCTCCCACGCAATCTGAGGGTCAACATCTCTGAACGTTTCCTTTTACTCTGTTGCTATTGGCTTGTGTCAAAGCAAACACAAGTTGCTGGTTTGGAATGGAATCTACTATTTCACACATTTTTACTCCAGTGGTTCAGAAAAATCTTGTATCCAGTATTATGGTTAAAGTTGTTTAACACGTTGCATTGCACTGCTTCCTATATTGCAGAAATGCATAACGAAAACTCCAGGCAATATCCAAAGCTAAAACGATCTTGCAATGACTGAGGGTTTACTTTTTTGGATCTTGCAATAGAGGTGGATTTGCACGACAGATTACAAGTCTATTACTCTTAGAAGTACACTTCCTTGGCAACATTCAATAAAATGTCTTGGGTTTATAGATCTCAATTGGTGATGTTGACTTTCATTCAGATCTCTAATTTAGGATTATTTTGAATGGGAAAGAGTGTCACTGATATATATTCTCTTTAATAACCTTGGGCAGCCAGATTTTGTTTTATGTATCATAGTGTGAACAAATTTCATGTCACAGCAGTCTCTGCATGTCAGAATTGAAAATGTTTCGTTCTTACATCTAAATACTTTCGACAACTTACAAGTTACTTGACATGCTTCTCCATGGGCATTTTTCAGAAGGAAGGTATTGCTTAAGTTCCAAGTTGTAATATTTGATGATATCCAATTGCTGCCTCGTTTATCTATTGTTCCCAAGTTTGAAAAAACACTTATTTAGCTCACAAATCTTTTAGAGGTATGCTTAAAAAGCATAAGCTTGTATTCAGATTATTCAGATCACCGAGTGGAACATATTAATTTTATGCCAACAATGTAACCATATGTTAAAGATTAATTTTATGCCAACAATGAACCATATGTTAAAGATCGTGTATGACTAGTCAGATTTTGATATAAGAGGGTATATGTTTTTGAGGGGCGCCCAATCTTGAATACTATGGTCATATGCAGCAATGATCTGTTCCCTGTTTTAACATGCAATTTATTTCTACAGACGTCAATGTGAGGCAGAGTTGAAGCTTTTGCAAGAAGAAACAACCAAGAGGGTTGAAGGGGCGATTCATAAGAGAGTTAAGGAAGCACTAAATTCAGTTGCAAGAAGAATAGAAGCAAGGGGTAGGAACTTGTTGGAAGAAGTTGCAGTTCAGCTTGAGAAGGAGAAGGAAGTTCTTTCTAAAGAAAGAAAGAAGGATGTAAGTTGGATTGGGACGGGTTAAATTTTCTAGGAATACTTTACTTAATACATCATCTTGTTCAATTTTCATTTTGCAAATAAATCATTATCCCTGATATACTTCTGAAATTGTAAGAGTAAGCACGAAAAGGAAGAAAAAAACTAGACAGAATGTTAGAGGAGAAATTGAAGAGGCTTGGAGGAGAGAAGGTCTTGAACAACAACGAAAGGAGGAAGAGTGTTATCAAGAAAGAGGAGGCCATAAGGCGTAAAAAAAAGTAAGAAATGAAAAACAAACGCTGTTCTTAGAGAAAAAAAGCTTCTCTTCCAAAACTTTCTATATCTTTTTATAGTGATTGATTTTTAGCTATCTCTTCCAATATCACCAAATGTGTTGTACAGTTTTCAACTTAACCACAGATATCCAAATATTACTAGTTGGGCAGGGTGAGAGAAAAGAAAGCTCCTTTGCAAAAAGAAACAATATCATCATATAGTCACCTTCAGTATTGTTCTGATTTCTGGCAATTCATAGAAGAACTACCTACATAGGAAATCATATTCTCCAGCAAGTGTCTTGTCACCTTTGTGCTTTATGGCAATTCATTGAAGAACCACATGCATAGTAAATCATGTATGGACTCTATATTGTTCTTTGATTTCTGTTACAAATTGGTCAGCTTATGTTATTTCATTCTATTTTCAAGTTTACGTTTAGACAATTGGGGTAAAATGAAATTAAGATTATTTACACATTTAAGGCTTGAGCTTTGAGGTAGGAGCTTTCTCTGCTGCTAGAATATTTAGGTAATGCTTGTTGACAGTTAGGAATAGAGTTTGGGTATGAAGTAAGAAACAAAGATGGATATTTATGTTCTTAATTGGTGTCGCTTCCCACTGATAGATTCCAGATCACTCACAGTGAGGGTAGGATTTTACATATAGTCAAGTTGGTTAGAAATATAATATTATTCTTTGTTCAGCATAGTAACCATAATACGAATGTCCAACCCTACTACCTTAACACGATTACAATATCTGAACTCTTCTATGACACAGAAATATAGCCAGAGGAAAGGAGAGAAAGGAGGCAAAGCAATCGACATAAACTGCAAGATGTATAGCAAACATACCTTGTGATAGCACTGATTAAAAATCAAGACCTTTATAGAGGGAAGTAGATCATTCTTGGCATGATCCTGCCACAAACCATCTAGTGTGGCCTCAGCACCTCTTTGCACATGCAGCGGCAAAATAGGCCCCTGATTATCAATTTTTAATGGAAGAAAACGAGTGGGCTAACACAAATGCTTTAGATGTTCTCAAAATCATCTAGCATGCATTGATTCTAACACATTGCATTTTTACAGCATTCGTTGGCACCACAAGGGGCAATTGCTAGTTTTAATTAAGTCGACCAATCATTAGATGTTGCAAATGTGAAATGAACAACATCTTTTATTGACTTTGATCCCCATCTATAGTGCCTTAGCTACTACGAAACAAAAACACACCAAAATGCAACCAATTTTTTAATTTATTTAACATTACTTCAACATACAATATCTTGCAACGAGGCAAAGACATCATTACAATGAAAGTTTGGTTTGCAAGATGATCCGTAAACGGCAGGCCTATGCCTTGTCCGTCTCACCAACACGGATACTTTTGCAGAATAAATCAATTATAACCTTAGCTCTTTGGATCACAGGAAATTCTCGACCATTCAAGCCACAAGTCGAGTCGAAAACAAATGAGTCGGAATGATGCAGCAAGTCAGGTCGGAGGTAATGCAAGTCGACCAAGTCGAATTGATCCAAGTCGGATTTACCCAAATCGAGTCGACCAAGGGATGTCTGTCAGTCGAATGAGGAAGGGAACTCGACCAAAGGGGGAAGCCAAGTCGAAGTGGGTCAACCCGTGGGAAAAACAAATAGATAAGTAGCGGATTCGGCGCCCAAATGTGAAGGGAAAACTTGGGAAAGTCAAATTTAGTGACCAACAGCTGAAAGCAAATTATGAAGGGCGAATTCAATGACCAATAGCATGTAAAAATGTTTAAAAAGTGATTTCGACAACCCACGGTGAATAGAAAACATCCAAGGGTAATTTTGCCAACCCAGAGCAACCAAAAACGTATGGAAGTCGATTTTTAACATTCATTGATAGAGAAAAACGTATAGAAGTCGACTTGAGCATTCACGGACAGTGAAAAACGTATAGAGGGCGAAATTGGTAGCAGGAGAATTGTCAAAACATGTATATGGTCTGTGGGTAGCTAACAAACGCCCCGAAAACCCCACACTTCAAGATATAATAAATCTATGATTTATGGGCAAAGAAAAACGCCCCAGCAAGTCAAAAATGTGCCCAACAATAATAAACTATATGCATAGGTGTTACAGGCTGAAAATTTACTTCAACGAACTATGCATAGAGCACAACAACTCATAACAAAAGTACCCAAAGAACAAAATGCGTTAACTCATAGATATCAGCATTTAAATGGAAATTTTATTATGCTCGGAAGAAATTACAAAGGGGTGAGCGATACACAGACTCTGTGTATTGCTACTCACTGACATTACAAAATTTTAGAGGCCAAGGCTCAGAGACACCTTCGCTTAGAGTGAACAAGCACACTAACACCTTCATCCACTCAAAATCAAGCAGGATGCCCTCTTCGAGCTTCTATTTCTGCTATTGTCCTTCCCTATCTCCCATGTTGATGTCTTCTTCGCTACAACCTTTGTTTTTTAATGGACTGCCTTTGGAAAGCCAACAATCACAATTATTCGTTTCCACTTCCATTTTTTTCCAAAAAGACAATATAAAATAAAAAAGACATGTTTACAAAATTTACAAAAGTGTAAGCAACTAAGTGCTTATTACAAAGTTTTGGAGAGGATCCAATTCGGATCACACCTCCCATTTGCAGGCTTTTGGTCCCCAAAAGCTTCAACTCCTTCAATCTTCTTCTCCAATCATCAAGCAAACTCCGACAAAACTCCACAAAAGGGTGCCTCCATTGTAGGATGGAAGATAAGAGCTAACTAGGGGGTGCCTTTGGCATAACCCTGTTGTCAATCTCATGGTTGTGGATGGCATTCACTGCTGCAATAGTTCATTGGACAATCACTTCGCCTTGGTTTGCAAGTGAAAATAGCCCCTCTTTCCCCTTGACCTTGACTCTCCAAGCTTTCTTCTTGGTTGTCCGATTCTTGGGATGAATTTCTGCATGAAGCCTCCAACATTTGGCCTCCCAATGTCCAGTCAATTTGCAGTACTTGCAATAGTTCCTACATGGGTTGCTTGGCTTTCTAGAGTGCCAACAATCACTAGCCTTATGACCGCTTTTCTTGGAACAAAAACAAACTAAGCCACACCTTTTTGGTCTTTAAGGATGCTTGCTAGCTTAGTTGCTTGGTCCCCCAAGAGTTGGAGCGAATATGGATGGTGAAATCATCTCTCTCTTGCCCTCTTCCAAGCTACTACAAGCATATTTCAGTGGCTTGTTGCACCTGGCTTCTTTTCTGGTTCCTCTTTCCTTGACGAAAGTGGTTAGAGTTGCACTTGTGCTAGCTTCTTGTCCAATGAATCCTAGGCCTTCATGCTTGGGCCTCTACTGAGCTACAATGGGAATCAAAATCCCTTGGCCATTCTTGCCTAGCCCATGGCCATCATATCCCATTTGCCTCATGATCTTGGAATGGATGCCTCTAGTGTTCTATTCAAAGTCACAAAAAAATTCTTGAGGAAGGGTCTTAAAAGGTGAGTTTACTAGGATTGACTCCATCATGGTGTTAGCCTCCTTACCCTTCATTACCAACAACTGTGTTACCATCTCTATTAGTGCAACAATGTTATGTTCCAGCCGAGCAAATCTGACCTCCAAATCTTCCTTGCCATTTCCTCCATGAGGACTCCTCACCATTGGTGGTCTTCTGCTTCTATGTAGGTCTGGCAGCAATGCTTGTCTACTACTTGGTATTAGTTGTGGGTGTTTACCTTGCAGATGTTCTCCAATAGTTTGTAACCTGCTCTGATGCCATCTGATCCGTAAACGGTAGGCCTATGGCCTGTTCGTCTCACCAACATGGATACTTTTGTGGAATAAAACAATCATAACCTTAGCTCTTTGGATCACGGGAAATTCTCGACAAGTCGAGTCAGAGGTAATGCAAGTCAACCAAGTCGAATTGATCCAAGTCGGATTTACCCAAGTTGAATTTACCTAAGTTGGGTCGACCAAGGGATGTTTGTCGATCGAATGAGGAAGAGAAATCGACCAAAGGGGGAAGCCAAATCGAAGTGGGTCGACCCGTGAGAAAAAAAATAGATAAGAGGCGGATTCAACGCCCAAATGTGAAGGGAACACTTGGGAAAGTCGAGTTTAGTGACCAACAGTTGAAAGGAAATTATGTTGGGAGAATTTGATGACCAACGGCATGTAAAAACGTTTAAAGAGTGATTTCGACGACTTACGGTGAATAGAAAACATCCAAGGGCACTTTTGGCAACCTAGACCAACCAAAAACGTATGGAAGTCGATTTTTAACATTCATTGATAGAGAAAAATGTATAGAAAAACGTATAGAAGTCGACTTGAACATTCACAGACAGAGAAAAACGTATAGAGGGCAAAATTGGTAGCAGACGAATCGTCAAAACGTGTATGTAATGTTCACATTTTCAGATTCCCTTATTATGCAGTTAGAGTTGCTTTAGGAGGTTTGAGTCAGCCAGGTCAGAGGGGTGAGACTAGGTCATCAGTGAGCTCAGGAGGTTTGGAGGATTTTTATGGGGCCCAGCTTAGTTTATTTACCATTATTCATCATCAGGATCATTTCCGCACAGTTTGTTCTTGGTTCCGTGGCATTCTGACGATTTCTGTAATTTTGGGTTATTATTGAGCATATTTTAATTAATTACACTTAAGGTACTATTTGGAGCTTGTTTCTTGGAGAAATACCTTAGTGTAATAGCTCGTTGGAACCGAGGCGAAAATATCTACAGGATAGGATGATGAAAAGTGACTTTTAGTGGTTGGAGAAGTTATAAAGACGGATTAATCACTTTTTGGAGAAAAAAGGTTCAATAAATTAATAAAGTGATTTAATAAGAAATATTAAAGATGAATAAAAAGTCACTTGAGGAGAAAAAGGTGAAAAGGGGTATAAAATAGAGATAGGGGCTCATATGCTCTCATTATGTTGATGATCATTTTCACTTGCAACTTCGAGCTCTGGCAGCTTGAATGTTTTGAGGGTTTTCAGTAAACAAACCCTTGAGATCAACAAGAGGTGAAAGATTCCTTTGTTCCTGATCCAAGCTTGGCCAAGGTGGTGAAAGATTCCACCCTCACCATTCTAATCAGTCTAGAACAATTTCAAAGGTGGTTTGTGGTAACAAGAGCACAGATTTGGGGTTTTCTGCAAAACTGGGGCGCATTGTTTAGTAGAGAAGAGTCAGTTGGGGCTTGAGGAGCTTGGATCTGAAGGAGATCTCACTTCAGAGGCATTTTCTATAACTATGGCACCTTTTCTCACATGTTTTGGAAAGGTTTTCACTAAATATTTATTTATTGTTGAGGTTGGGCGAATCTCTGAAGGAGGGCGCACTTGCTCTTAGAGATACAATGAGTTGGAGGGTCAAATCTACAGCCACAGCTGAGGAATCTCTTTCTATGAGCTTATTATCCCTAGATCTATAGATTTACAGTATATTCTAGGTGTTTGGAGGCCATACCAAGCAGGGCCGAATTTGTTGGGAGGACTTACAGCCAAAGAGGGGCGCAACTCAGCCAGAACAGTCACCTAGAAGATAGAAGGGAAAGAAATTGATCTTTCTTATCTTGTTGTTGTAGTTGGGAGTCTAGGAGAGGCCATCTCTCACTATTTTCATTGTATCTTGGAGCTATTCTCAGCCACTCATTTTATTCTTCCATCTCTATTCCAGATCTGATCATCTCTTGTACTGAGGTCAGCTATATATTTAAATAAAAAGCAGATATGAGTTTTGTGGCTATTCTATTGTTGTTTCTATGTGTTCTATTGTTGTTTAACTTCAGATCTATCATTGCAAACCAATTGTGCAATCATAAACCCAAAACGCAAGCTCCACAAACTACAGGTGCGAATTGTTTGACAAAACCGCACAACCAGAAACATTGAAAACTAAAAAATTTTGCATAGTTCCATTTAGGAATATTACAGAGGTATCATAGCGAAGATTCCTCCCAGCCTGAGGGGTCTTCAATAAGGAGAAAAAAAAATTAATGCAAGTTGAGCAAGTGGTAGATATTTTTCAGTGGTCTAAAAGGATGGATATCCCAGAAAAGCTTCAGGTAAAACTTGTGCAAAACATACACGAGTGGATGTCAGAACTACATAAGAATAGAGAATGGTGTAAATAGTGGGAAGAAAAAAGTAAGAAGAGGTCAGAAGAAACACTTGATGAAATTCAAAAGCGCAAGGCTCAAAGATGGGCAAAGGAAGATGAAAGCAGAGCCAAAGCAGTCAGGAAAGTGGATACATCACCACAAATTAGTGGATTGACAAGGGAGCAGATTGAGCCTACACCCATCCAGGATGAGGATGTATGCGTTGAGGATGATAGGGTAGCACCAT
>JASDQU010309814.1:33679-52257 GCA_032191745.1 Picea mariana | reverse complement strand
GTTGACAAAGTAAACATTGATTACACCTTCCATGAGCCAATTTTTGTAATAATTCACAGTTTTACCTTCTCTTGTAGTACATTTTTCTTATAATGGAATTATTCATTCATTTTTCATACTAAGATTAATTCATTGTCCATTATACTATGTCATAGTTTAAACATTTTATGAATTCACCCTTTTTTGACCATTCAAAATAATGTGAAAAAAAATTGGTTATTTCACTTAAAATTGGGCAAGAATAATTTTGGATTGATGGAATTGCAAATATCAAATGTTAACATTGCACAATCTAGTTGCAACAAGAGTATTCAAGGGTACTGAATTCATTTCAACATTCAAAACAACAATTTTATCAATCCAGAATTACAATTTTGGAAAAGAATGCATACTGGATCTTAATGATGGAAAAACATAAAAATTTGAATTCGTAGAACATTTAGTCTTCTTCATTGTACTATAGGCAAGTATATTACTCATTTATAATAATAATAATAATATTGTAGGTCTAATGGTTAAGAATATGTGTTTCCTCTTTAAATATCACATGTTTGAACTTAGAGAGTGTAGGGTATCTACACCTCTGTAAGCTAAGTAGTCAAATTCTTATGCAAAGTTTTCCTTAACTCCCACCTTATGGGGAACACCCAAGCACTTCCCTGCATTTTTTGGATGGTATCTAGTGTAAATTTGTTAAAGTTGATTACTTGACCTAACAAGGACATTGAATTGGTACCTAGTGTAAACTTTTCAGTGATGATTACTTAGGGGGGATATCGAGTGAGGTACACAACAAATGCAACTATCTTGGGGGTCAATCCCAAGACCTCATGTATGAATCTCACCCAACCTTAATGGTAAGACCTGGAATGATTCCGTTGTCATTGTAGGTATTACCATTAAACTTTATAGGATGTAAGATTTGATATTATTAATTTCATTATCTTCTGTTATGTTCCAATAGTTATGCAAGAACTCATAATCTCTAACCCAACCTCTTTTGATCCCATGTCGGATACTACTCATGCTAGAAGAAATACCATGACCCTATCATTGTTTAACATGAGAAATTTATGCTTATATTCTAAATTTCTAATCATGGCTTTAGACTCCATGAAAATACATCTCACGTCAATCAAGAGAATAGGGTAATGAGTGTTGCATTTGATTTCAAGGTTATAGGTAATAAATCACTTTTGAATTTGCTCAATTTTATTCCAAACCTTGTGATAGATACTACAAGGATGTAGATTGTGTTGTTTGTAGATGAAGCCAAAAGAAAGTCTTAGATGATAGAAAAATGCTTTCAAACCAATGTAAAGTGTTTCACCCCAACATAAAAGATGTTGAAATATAATTCTCCATAAAAATTGATGATAAAAAGTTCCACAATCTAGAAAGTAAAAAGAAGAAAGAGAATAAATGGCACCATTATAGCAAGAAATGGGCCCCAATACATAGATATGAAACAAAAAAATTACATCATTACAAGATTGAGATAAGGAAGGAAGTAGATGTATTCATCACTAACTAGGTAAACAAGACAAAGGAAAAATTACTTATAATATCAAATATGAATAAAAAAAACAAAGAATCTGATCATAAAACATCAAATATTACTCGCAACCATAACATGCATTTTAGAAAGTTGAAACTCAAAAACCATGTGGAAGAGAAAAAAATCACACCTGGAATATCCCTAATAACTATGATAGTAATATCATAGCTTAGAGCTTTAAAACTAAGAAAGCTAATAAAAATTAGTATTACTATCATACTTGTAGACTTTACAAAGCTAATAAAAATTAGTATTACTATCATACTTGTAGACTTTACAGTAAAACAAAAATTAGTATTACTATCATACTTGTAGACTTTAGACTACAACAACAGTAGTGTTGCAAAAAAGCTAAATCTCTTTTTATATCAACTACATATTTTTAGCATATCTTAATATTATAGTAGCTAATAATAATAAAATTATATGAATAAGAAGATATCATAAACTATCCTTATAAATACAAACATCCAAATTATATAGGAGATTTTATGCACTACTACCAAGTGTAATAAACATCATTTTTGGTGTTAAATGGTTAATTTAGCTAGGCACATTACTACGAGTCTTCTTAAATAGTTGATGAAATTTTAATGAAAAAGAGAGACATAAATTTTATGATCTTACAACCCCATTTACAAAACTAGTGTCCCTTAATCAATAATGAAGTTAAATTGTAAAGGCATGTCAATTCTGGAAAACAACATCATAAGAGAAAAAATAATAATAAAATTAAAATTATTAATCGCTAAGAATTTGTAGGTCATGTTTGTTAGAGTGGAATTGAGAGTTTGCACTAATTATGAATACATTATTTGTGACAAAACACAAATTACATCACTATTTATGAACACACTTCTATACTCTTTAACTTGACAAATTGTCTTTTGTCTTGATGAAAAACCACAACAATGAGCTCGAAACGTTGACAAATCAAATGAATTCAATTGTAGTGCAAACTCAAAATTCCACTCTCACAAAATTAAAATTGACAAAGTGCCAAGTAAAAAAGATAAATACTTTATATGACAATCCACAATTATATTAATTTTCAAAAAAGTAAAAAAAATAAATTAATCAAAAGTTAACACACAAATTGATAATAAAATAATATCTACAAATCTAAATATATTAAAAAAATAAATTATAATTAATAAAAAAATATTAAAAAAATTAAAACATAAATTAATAATAAAATGATATTTATACATCTAATTATATTAAAAAATATATATTTAATAAAAAAATATTACCAATCAACAAATCCATTATAACACTCAGTCAACATATTATATTAACTTATTACTAAACAACCTACAATAAAAATTATATTAAAAAACAAACTATATTTAATAAAAAAATGTTTTCAATTAACAAATCCATTATAATACTCACTCAACATATTATATGAACATATTACTAAACAACCCATGATAAACACATTGAAGTTATTTTTTATAACCATACCTTATCTTAAAATCACATTCATTAAATAAATTAATATGATAAGCTCAAAGTCTAATCCATTATAATACTCACTAAACATATTATATAAACATATTACTAAACAACCCACACTAAAAACATTGAAGTTATTTTCTATAACCACACCTTATCTTGAAATCACATTCATTAAATAAATCAATATGATAAGCTCAAAGTCTAATCCATTATAATACTCACTCAACATATTACTAAACAATCCACAATAAAAACATTGAAGTTATTTTCTATAACCACACCTTATCTTAAAATCACATTCATTAAATAAATCAATATGATAAGCTCAAAATCTTATCAATGAGATAAATTTGAAGATAATGTTTTCCATATAAATCATAGGGAGCATATATATAAATCATACAAAGCATATATAGTTGATTTTACATATATTAATAATTGAACATACTAAAAAGTTGATTGGCTCAAAAGTCAACTTAAAACTTTAACCTACCTCTTTATTTATTATTTAAATGTCACCTTTGTAAATCGTTTTATCATCATTTATTCAATACCAAACATGTTGGGTCTCTTCTCATGGGAAACATGTTGGGCCTAAGTAAATGTCACCTTTATAATTCGTTTTATCAGTGGCTCAATACCAACATCTTCCAATGGGAAACATGTTGGGCCCAAGTATAACAATGGCTTTCAACGAGAGGTGCTAATGTACGAGATAAAGTAATTTACCAATAGAGATTCCCATTCAATTCTTTCACCAATGAGCATGAGCTTGGGAAATGCTACAAACTAAAAAAATAAGCATCCCTGCCTCAACTTTGAGTCTATTTACATACTACTATCGACCAAGATAGCTTAGAAGGTGAGAGTTATCCGTTGGACAATGCCATAAATTATTACAATGCTTGTTATGAAAACTAGGATTAAAGGAGAGAGAGTTCCCTCATAGTGCAGAATCTAATCTCATCAAAATCCTAAAGGATAATCTTACCCTTTGTTTGATCTTATTCCTTGATGGTGAACACATCCTCAAAAAATTTAGGTTTTTGTATATGTGGATGAATTTGAGAACTTAGAGAAAAAGTTTCTAGTGTGTATAGAAGGTGTGACAAGATAAGGTGGTTACATCACACTAATCCATTCATCTAATCACATGTCATTTCCGAGTCAGAGTATAACACCAACTATGAACTAATGTAGCCCATGGCTAAAGAGAAGGCTATGATGATCCCTTGTAATTAAACATAGTTAGTGGAGTGGGTACCTATCATTAGCATGAACTATATAGACATATTCCTATAGTAGATAATACTTCCAACCCCACATAGGCTAGGGTTTCCATGAGAAGTTCCATCACAAAAGCAATGTGGAATGGAAGGATCCACCTCTAGTGGAGTAACCACCCATGGGGTCTTTGGTTTTCCAATTTATCCATCGAAAACCTTAGATTATTCAAATTGGTATATCATGTTGGTGGGGGGAATCGCTTTGTCTAAGAAAATTGCATCATTCCTTGTTTTCCATATTCCCCACATGATGTGTAAGGGGAGAGAAATCAATGAATCAGAGGTGCCTTGTTCTTCAAACCATCCATCACATTCCTTTTATAGAGAATATCCTTCCCATGGAGGACAATTTCCCAATTATTTTGTTGCATTCCACACCTCAAAAGTGAAGTGTCAATAAGAAAAAAATGTGGTTGATAGAGTCAAAGTGTTCTCTACAATGGAAATCAATATTTGGTCCTTCCCTTCGTCGATGTTGAACATTTTCTTGATCCAATATTCAATTATATAGTGAGAGGTAGGTGAAGATATTGAAGCTTCCACATTCCCCTACATCACCAAGGTGTGTTCTCCTCCTCAATTTACCCAAAACTTTCCATTTATCCCAATCGCACCATATATGTGCCCCCATTTGGATTCCTTGCCCATTTGAACTTGTCCTTTCAATTAGTGAGGGATGTAGCCAAGGAAATCAAGCACGACCTATGTTGATTCCACATGAGTGATTTTGGTCCCATGTGGCCTAAATCCTCCACAAATTTCCAACTTGAGTGCCATTTTCTTTCATTGAGAGGATCACCGATTTCAACCAAAGTGTATATGTTCCTTTGTTTGAGGCTATCCATCATAGTGTCCATGAATTTTATGCATCCAAGGATACCTACAACAATGTCTCTTTCTATATATGGATCTCCATTCCACCCCTAGGGTCCCATGCTAGGTAGTTTCCAACAAATTTAAGACTTTGAATAAGTGTTTTCCAGAATAATGAACCACTAGAATGCCACTTGCATTGTACTCGAATCCAGTCCAATATATTGAGTGGATTGATATTATTTTTGCATGATATATTATTATTTAATCATTAATTTCTAGACATCTTTTGCAACCAATAATTTTGAGAAGATTAACAAATCCTTCAATCCCCAAGCTCCTTCCAATTTTCACTGTGAAATAATATACCATATGATCAAAAGAATGCTTTTGGAACCCTTTTTTAAAAACCATAATAAATGCATGTCGAGTTTCCTTATCTTAGTGAGCATCATCCAAGGGATAACAACTAACGATAGCCACTATATAGGAATGGCCTCCAATACACTTTTAACTAGAACCAAGTTATCAACAAGAGAAATATACAAGTTTCACCATAGAGATATGTTTTTTTTAATAAATTTGTCATAAAGTCAAATCTAGTATTGGAAGAGATAATCATTTACTTTCAATTAGAAGCCTAGATATTTGATGCATTCACTAAAAGGGGTTATGGAGAAGGGCATACAATTGTGGATTATACTCTAGGTAACTTATACATGGTGAAATTAAAAGGCCTATTTCCTCAAATTTATTTCCATCCCAATAGTGAAAGAGAAAATATTAATAAATGTATATAAAAATTTGGCCTCTGGCACAATGCCATTTCTGAAAATGAGGATGTCATATACAAATAGATTGTGGGTGATGTAGGTATTTGCCACAATTTTAATCACATTAAATTATCTAGTAGATCATTGATGAACATGTGTTGGCTTAATCGAGGCGACAGGTGCGGGAGGGGTGCTTTATGACCCAGGGGGGGATAGGAAATATACTTATGCATGGAACATTGGTAAATATTTGAATAATCAAGCAGAGGCTTATGCGTTGTTACAAGGATTGAAATTGGAAAAAGATCAAGGTATCACTGATCTCACGGTGGTAGGAGATTCCAAATTGTTAATAAAGCATGCCAGATTTCTTTCCTACCCAAAGAATATTCACCTATGTGCTATTATAAGAAGAATTAACCTTGAAAGATAGTCTTTTGACACTATCAAATTATTTCATGTGTTAAGAGATAACAATAAGGAGGCATATAGGCAAGCCAATCAAGCTATCTAACTCAAGGAAGGAGTTCTCTCAGTCAATGGAATACATTCCATCGAAACAATCCCATGACATAGAGATCTACATCACTCTTTATTTTTTGGGGTTTTATTTGGTTCTTTACCCATTTGGCCGGGTTAGGCCCATTCACCCCTCTTTGTCTATAATTAAAAAAATTGATAAAAACTTTTCCCTAGGGGCACATCATACAACACAATGGCACTCAAATCACTTAAACAAAAGAACATGTCAATATTTTCATATCCTCATCAACATGTACTCGACACGAGACAAATTTAGCATCACCCGATGGATGCAATCCTTTTTGGTGTTTAGAAGCATGTTTTATCCATAATGTGGGACATATATAGGTACTTGCAACTCAATCGTAGCTTCTTTCCATGATTGTAGAAGGTGGACAACAATTGACAATGAGGAAGCATGTGTGTGGGTGGAAATTATACTCAACAAGCAATTCATTATGGCTAAATTCAGTTGTCTAGGAGAGGATGAATTCCTCTTGCTCTTCATATCTGTATTACCCATATCATTCCTAGATTCATTTCCCACCAAGGATACACATGAATTTTGGAAGTTGAAGACAACTATGGCAGCTCGACGATCACGAAGATGGACTCAACAAGTTACACAGCTAGAGGATACTAGGAATTCGGTTCTCACATTGCAAATTATATGTAATGGAATGTCGTCCCATTTTCTCAAAATGATATAGGAGTCTGTGAATCAGAGGCAAACAATTATGCAACTGCAATATGGATGCAATTCCCTCCATCAGCAGATTGAAGAATTGAGAACTTGACCTCAGCAAGGGACAAAACTGCCATTAAAGAATTGAGAACTTGACCTCAAAAAGGGACACAATTTCCACTAGTTAATGAAGTATCAAAGAATTCTAAAGCAACCCCCTCTCCTGTAGCAGCTCCAAAGCAACTGGACCTCAATGTTCTAGCACCAGAAGTAATGGCATCCTTTCGGTCCTAATTACAACTAAGCTTTTTAGTAACAACTAAGATTTTTAGTAATGTTTTTTCATTTATGCTTATATGTACTAGGGGTTTATTGAAGATTGTATAAGGGAAAAGTTTTTGGTAGCGAGGAACATGGAATATTAGCACTATTGGATACACTAGTTGTAGTGGTCCTTTTTTTGGGCTCAATGGATAGTTTAGTTATAATTTTTGGAACGATTGTACTTCATTGGTGTTTCTGAACGTTGTTTCTATTTAATAAATATTCCCCCTTTCTTGTTAAAAAATAATATGTGTTGGCTTAAATCTTTCTTATAAAAAACTAATGTGTTAGCTTAAAGATTTGAAAATTATAAGAAAAAGGATTGTAAAGAGTGCCTAGCCTTGTTGAATCCCTTACAATGGGTTGAAAAAACAGGAATTTGAATTATTGACAAGGACAACATAGGATATTGAGTGGTATAAATCCATGATCTAGTTTATAAAAGGAAAGGGGATGAATCCTACCTATGCAAGGATAAGCCTCATGTGTAGTCAGATTGCTTAATCAAAGGTTATTGAGAGATTATTCTTTAGAAGACAGGTGGTCTTGATTATATTTGAAACCTCCTATGTTGATCCAATGATATCACAAATGTGTCTATTATCAAGAAACCCAGAGTATTGAGGTGAAATGTGGGTAGAGAGGATGGGTTTAAGGCAGGAAAACATATTTTTGAGACAATCTTATAAATGTAGTTGCAAAGTGAAATGGGGTGACAATGTTTAGAGAAGGAAACGTTCTGATCCTTTGGAGTATTTGTAATAAAAGCAATATTTAGGGGTGCACGTATTTTACTTGAGAACCTTGATTCTCACATTGTCAACAATAGTTCTTCTATAATGAGATCTCAAAACACAAGATACAATTGCACCATCTAGCCATCGGGTCTTGGGGCCTTGTCAGTCTAAAAATATTTCATAGTTTTAAGGAATTCCTCCTTTGTAACCACCCTCAACACAGATACATTTTATTGGCCACTAAGGTAACCACCAAAGAAAGTGGATGTTGCCATAATATGGTCAATGTTTCTTCTTTGGGTGGCTTTGTGAAATTTTTTTTGTAGTGGGTTACAATTGCTCTAGAAATATGCTAAACAACAACACATTATGGATTGGAGTAATCAAATATTTTACAGATGTTGTAAGTTGCTCGCTTTTTGAGCCATGTGCCCGAAATAATTGATCTGTTCTTGATAAAAGGAACACTTTCTTAGCTTGGCATAAATTTGATGTTTCCTTAGAACTCGTAGCACCAACCTTAAGTGATGCTCATGCTCTTCCTTGGACATAGGATAGATAAGTATGTCATGAAGGAATACAATGACAAACATATCTAGATAATTTCTGAATATGTCATTCATTAGGCACATAGAGACAACTGGTGCTTTGGTCAATCCAAATGGCACCGCTACAAATTCATATTGTCCATACATGGTTCTAAAGGTTGTCTTATTGATGTATTCTTCCTTGATTCTTACCCGATGGTATCCTGATCTAAATTCTATCTTTGAAAATATATTTGCTCCTCATAGCTGATCAAATAGGTCATCGATTCTAGGTAGAGGGTATATGTTCTTCACAGTGGCTTTATTTAGTTATCTAAAGTCAATACACATCCTCAATGTTCCATCCTTATTTTTAACAAAGAGTATTGGTTCTCCCCAAGGTGAAGCACTTGGGCATATGTACCCTTTCTTCAACAATTCCTCCAACTGAATTTTTAAATATTTTAATTTTGGTGTACTCATTCTATAAGGAGTTTTTGATAATGGGGAAACTACTGGTACTAAATCAATAAATATTTTTTCTCCCTCTTTGATGGTAATCCTGGTGTTTATTGGAATACATTTTCGAACTCTTGCAATACTGGAAAATCTTCAAGACTTGGCCCTTTGGTATTTTCTGCTTCCTCCACATGAACTACATACAATTGACATCCTTTCCTGAAACACCTCTTCAGCTGTAAGGCTGAAATTTCTCTTATAGAAATGGATCTCAGAATTCCTTTCACAAAGATTTATTTTCTTTCTTCATCAAGACATGTAAATGTCTTGTCATGGCAATCTAGAACAACATGATGCTTGTCCAACCAATCCATTCTGATTAGGATATCATAAGATCCTAATGGTATGAGTGATCCAGGAGGATCTCCACATGGAAAATTCCTACTTTACACACCATGGGATAAATCATTAAAATTTTTGATAACAGGTGGCAAAGAATAATTAATGCTCATGAATAAATTAATTAAATTTAAAAAATGATTAATACTCAAAAAGAGTATGAGAAACTCATGTATTAGTCGTGAAAAATGATTAATGATTGAAGTGAGTTTGAAAATCTCACATATTATTCATTTAATTGTAAAAAGGGAAATTAGTTTTGAGAATCCAACTCACAAATTAGTTTCATAATTTTAAGGGGAAATTAGTTTCCTAGTCTCAAGGAGGAAGTTAAGGGTCTCATGAGTTGGTTGATATGCTTTCTCATTTTTTTTCCTTGAGTGGTTACTAGATCCTAAATTTGTGGATCTTCTCTCCTTGAGTTATGGAGTTAAGAAAAACTATATAAACTCCTCATGTAATCTTTGGGTTTCAACCCCCTTTGGGGGAATCATCCTTTATGGATCCCCTAGTGGATCACCCCTTGAGGGGTCCATTTATGGAGATGACGAGAGAGTCCATTTGATGCCACATGCTTGTGAGAGACCAACCTTTGTCAGAGGAGATTGTCTCCTTGTAGGAGAGACATTACCACATGATTGTGAGAGATATAGCCATGTACTCTCAGAGGAGATCGTCTCTTCGTAGGAGAGACATGGCTACATGCTTGTGAGAACCTAGCTCTTTGCATTATGTATGATAGAATCTCTTTTATACTGCCACCTGTTGCGGGAATTCTACTGCCACTTGTTGATGTGGGAATTCATCCCTTTGCATTGTAAAGGAGAGTATCTTTGAAGAAGAGAATGAAGCGGTTGATGGATTTTATGAGCCCAGAGACGTAGCCATAAGGTTATGGTGAACTCTATTAACAA
Organism: Picea mariana; assembly: GCA_032191745.1. Taxonomy (NCBI): domain Eukaryota; kingdom Viridiplantae; phylum Streptophyta; class Pinopsida; order Pinales; family Pinaceae; genus Picea; species Picea mariana. The sequence goes on along the minus strand of JASDQU010309814.1, from coordinate 41,799 downwards.
CTCAGTGATTTCTTGTCTCATATTTTCTTATGCATGTTATTTCCGCTATCATGTTCATTAAATGCATTAAGTGATGATATATGAGATTAATAGCACATTCACAAAGTTAATATTCAAGTTGGATTCAAGCCTTCATATGAACATCTTTACACCTTTGATGCAATAAAGTTCAATAGATCCGTAATTATAAATATTAACTTCATTAAGTGGCCTAGAACCAAGTAAATTTTGGTATCAATGCCACCCCTAGTTCCAAATCAAGTGGTATCAGAGCAAGATTGACAGGGATTGCAAGTTTTGAAGACAAGATGGGAAAAACATAAAAAAGATTGAAGAAATCAACCAATGCATCTAAGCAGTGAATGCAGAGCTAAGAATGCCTATTGAATAGGAAATGGGTCTCCTATTTGAGTAATCGATCCCTGGGCTCCAAAATATCTCAAAACTCAAAGTTCCCTGAATTCGACGAAAACAACACCAAGTCGAAGAGATCGACGAGCGCTTTTCAACAACGCAAACAACTCATCAAATGGAGTCTGGATGACAAAGTTATGGTCATCTAAAATTTTTAGCAAACAAACGATATTGGCGAAATCTGTATAGTGTTGACGTCAGGAGATGACATGGAAGGTATATTTGGTAGTACGGATGATAACGTCAATAGGACACATGACAACCCTAGAGAGTGACACGTTTCACTCATTTTTGAAATTTTCGGGGTACAATTGGATGAATAGAAAAGTACCACGTGGAACTGTACAAACTCCAAATGGAAGTACAATCGTGATGTGGTAGATGATGTTAACAGATGACTATGCGCAAATGTGACAGTATGGCCATCACGTGGAAGATGATGTCAGTGGATGATGGGGTGCAGATGTGGCAGTATGACTGTGACATGGAAGATGACATTAGCAAATGACTGGGCACAAACGTGGCAGTACGGATGATGATGTTGGCATGATGTGGCATGCTGATTGGGTGCTGATGTGGCTGTATAGATGATGATTTCATCATGATGTGCATGTTGACTAGGAACTGATGTGGCAGCATGGATGATGACATCAACATGACGTGGAGACTGAATTGACAGTACAACAGTTGACGTCGACATGTTGACACTACTACACATTGGAAAAATTACGATGATCTAATTGCAAAGTTATGGACAAAATTGGCCATATTGTCGAAAAATAGAGGAAATTTTACTTTTTTTCTCCATACATATCGTCGCACTTGTGACATACTTTTCAAATCATTGTAAGAGAGACAACATTTAGAAGATGTCATTCTTGTGATGACATCAAATGTGCTTCACACTTGTGAAGGTGTGGACATTAGGTTGTCCCCCCCAAACGGTCACCCACTATTTGACAAAGTCAACATTGACTTGGTCAAAAGTCATTGGAATTGCAACGTTCTATCCGTCGCACTTGCGATGGTGTGGACACTAGGTTCCCCCCCCCTAACAGTCACCCAATATTTGACAAAGTCAACATTGGTTGGTCAACTATCGTCGGAATTGCGACGCTATAAAATATATAAATATGTTTCATTTTATGGATGTTGCGACAAGTTTGCTATAACAATGACGCTTCAAAAAGAGTATAAGGTATTCTTGGCGAACAAAAAATAGGTTTTGTTTTCATATGTTAAAATATAATAGATATTCTATTATACACCACTCAATTTTATAAGATAATTATCAGTATATGTCTGTGGGGAACAATTTCAGAAAACATTAATTAAAGAGGGTGAAAAGGGCGACGATAAATGTTATTTCCCTTGCAAAAATTGTTGTACTAGATGTCCCAAAAGAGTTTTAATAGAAACAACTAAAAACATTGTAGAAAATATGGGCACATGGATGGGGGATCAAATGAATATCATCCCATGGTAATTAGCTATATATATATATATATATATATATGCACTAAATTTTATACTGTTTTATACATGCACTATTTTTCATGATTGTTTGTAATTATAAAGTAAGATTTTCCCCCTAACTTTTTGCAGAAAGCATGAAGTAGTAGTAGAAATGATGTTGTACAAGATGAGAAACATGAAGCAGATAATGAAGATCAAGTTAATGATCCCATGGAAGTAGATGGAAATAATAACATAGTTCAAGATGATGGGACAAATAAAATGATCCAAGACTTATTCGGTCATCCTGATGAGGATCATGGGGAAAGTAGTGATGGTATTTATGATGAACCTCAGCTTCAAAAGGTAAATAAATGACTTTATAAAGGTTCAAGAGAAAATCTTCTCTCCACTACATTGTTGCTGGTGAACTTAAAGGTTACGAATCATTTGTCGAACACTTGTATGAAACAGATCCTAAGGTATGTAATATGTTTCATCACATATACATAAAGGTTGACTTTCCCCCCCTTTTTTAGTGTTAATTAATGTGTAAAATAAAAATGCAATATTTACAATTACTATTCTTTACATTAACTAGTTATTTTTTATGTTTTAGATTGTTAGGTGAATTTTTGTTACCATCGTCAAATATTTTACCTTGCACATATCGAGATTTATATTCCATTATGAAAGAAATAGGAATGGAGTATCAAAGTATAGATGCATGTCTTGATGATCATATTATATATTATGGACAACACGCGTCGAAAAAAAAATGCCCGATATGTGGTATCAGTAGATATCGAACCGATAAAGTAACAAAAATGGTGCCTCGAAAGGGTTCTCCGACATATTCCCATAATTCCATGTTTGCAACGACTGTTTAGGTGCCAAAGCATAGGAAATTTTATGGATTACCATGTACGAAAGAGAATTGAAGATGGCGTTCTTCGAATGCCTGCAGATGGTTATGCATTTAAGGAAACTCCTACAAAATGGCCAAAATTTATAGATGAACCTCATAATGTTAGGCTTTCATTGGCAACAAATGGTGTTAATCCATTTGGAGAGCTTCGGTCTATTTACTCAGTGTGGCCTATTTTTTTTTATCAATAATAACATTCCTCCTTGGATGTAAATAAAGAGGGATCACATAATGTTGACAATGATTGTTCCAGGTATTTGTTTACATTAATTTTTTGAATGTAAATTTTTCATTTTTCTCTTTTTTTGCATAATATATTTTATTTATTTATTTATGTATATATACATACCATGGTAGTAATTTCGTGTAATTTCAAACAATTAGTTAAGTACCAAGTTAAAGATATGAATGCGTAAATTGAGCCTCTTATCGATGAGCTACTAAAGTTATGGGAGGGCATCACTAAATATTATTGAAATGGATAAAACAAATATAATGGGGGTCGATATAATATCATGGTTTGAGTGTGTTCATAAACATACGTAAAGCACATAGAGATGTTATTATATTGATATTTGGATGGACCAGGTTATCAGAAATGCATCATTGTGCCACTAGAAGGATATATGCCCATCTCTCGTAAGCGTATTGAATGACATACTAGCTTCTCATTGGTAGTTGTTCAACATTTCTTTATTCTAGTAAATAATGAAGCACCAGGGTAAATTTCATGGGCTCTGTAAGATATGTTCTTGTATTCATTGGCTTTATGACTTCTTTATTCTATTTTGTTTTAATGACTAGAGGTAGGATAGCTAAATCTTGTACATAATAATCTCACTCTTGAGAACTTTAGTGTTAACAACAATTTTTTATTGTTTTTGAAGCAATGAAACATGAGAGGTTGGTTTCAGGATTAAAATGACTCCATGCTTGAAAAGAAAAGGCACAAGTCTATGGTTCTATGTTTTTTAGGAAAGCATCATCCCTAGGTAGGAGCTAGATGTTGTAACTCCAAATGTTCACCTTGGATATTTGGCCTTTGAAAACCTTTTTGTACCAATTTCATCTGACATATGCCAATTTTTTGTTTGATTTCCAAAGTTATCCAGACAATGGATTCATGTACTACAATTTATCTTCATCATTCAAAATGGAACTGATTAGAAGATGGTCATAGGGGTTCAATATTCCAATGAAAACACACACATAAAATATTTAAAATGAGAGGAGTTTAGAGCATGATCATTTCAGATAGAAATTATTTGGGTTACTCAATCAATTCCATATTGTTGTGGGTTGGTGCTTACATGTGAAGATGGATACATTTTTCATACTAGAGACTAGAGGATTGATGAGTCTCAACTAGCTTTAGAAGAACTTGCAAAGGAAGGTGTTACCTTGATAATGGGTGGCTAAACCAACATTCTTTCTCTTGGAAGCATTGTTAGTGAAATACATATAATAGAGTATTTGATACAATCTGCAAAGGGGATGAGTTTTGCATCATTTTGGAAGTAGTCACTCTCTCAAGATTAACATTTAGGTGATTTGGTATTGTATCCTACTAGGATAATATTTGAAAATGAAATTGGTGTAATGAAAAAGATAAATTATACACCAGGACTTGAGTCTATGATAGTGGTGGGAGGCATGTAGAACCATTTTGATTCCATATTAAAGAAGAACTTGCAAAGGAAGGTGTTACCTTGATAATGGGTGGCTAAACCAACATTCTTTATCTTGGAAGCATTGTTAGTGAAATACATATAATAGAGTATTTGATACAATCTGCAAAGGGGATGAATCTTGCATCATTTTGGAAGTAGTCACTCTCTTAAGCTTAACAAAGGTGATTTGGTATTATATCATGCTAGGATCATATTTGAAAATGAAATTGGTGTAATGAAAGAGATACATTATACATCAGAACTTGAGTCTATGATAATGATGGGAGGCATGGAGAACCATTTTGATTCCATATTAAAGGAACTTATCGCAATTGCCAAATGGGCCTTATAGAATGCAAAGGCGAATGAGGTTGTGTCTTTTGGGATTCTAGTGGTGTTGGTCATCCTAGTATGGTTTCACTTCAGAGCCTTAGACCATCCAAAATAACATAACATTGATTGGTATTGTATCTAACATTTATGGTTTGAATGAATTATGCTTAGTTTTTTGTGCATTTGGATTGTGTACTTATTTTCCCCATGGCCCAATACTACCAAGGGTGATTAAAACCATTTCAGAGCTTATGAGCCAGTTTTTTAACCTAGTTCAAACATCTCTGAATATATACAAAGGCTACCATGTACATTGTATTTTTTGTGGTTTGTTATTTCAGAGGCTCATTGTTAAATTTGCATACATTTTTCCTCCAAAATAATGTAAGTCAATGATGGGGATTTGGCCATAAGGCCACGTGGATCATTGAAATTCATTTTGGAGGAAAATGGAGTGTTAAAATTCCTACACTTGTGTTTCCTGAAATGCGTGACAACGTAAATCAAGGGGCCACAGGGATACATGGAGAGAACACCACATAACATGTTTTTAGTGATTTCATATCCATTTGTTTGGTCATAGTAGTGGTGTTGTAGAAAGGAGGCTCATCAATTTTTTGAATGTTTTTTTTAAAAACACCTACATGTCGTTGGTCTTTCGACGTCCCTAGCATTGTTGATATAGCATACATGTCAGAAGGTCGACATTACCTTCCTTCGGTCTCCAATGTTCTTAGCGTCGCTGTCATGGCATCAACGTCGCAGGTGAGATGTCACTGATATACCATCCATGTCTGAAGACCGACACCATATTCCGTTAGTTGTCTGATGTTCCTAATGCCACTGTCATGGTGTCAATCTCCTAGATGAAATGTCATTGATATAGCGTAGACATCACAAGACCAACGTACCTTCCGTCGACCGTCCGACGTGCCTAGCATCGTTGTCATAGCATCAATGTCGCAGCTGAAACATTGATGCTATAGTGTAGACGTCAGAATACCGACATTAACTTCCCTCGACCATTCAACGTGCCTAGCGTCGTTGTCATGGAATCAATGTCGTAGGTGATGCATAGATGATATAGCATATGCATCAGAAGATTGACGGTCTGTGGCCTCACAGGTGAGATGTCTCGATGTCATTGTAGCGACGTCCATAGTGGTCTTGGACAGTGAAGTCCAAGATGACACGTGTCCGCATGAAATGTCGCAACAGAGACAATATCTATGTCATCGGAAAAAAAATGTCACGTGAAACAACGTTTGAGGCGGTCCAATGTTTCTCGATATCCTGACAATATAAAGTGGAAATCGCTACGAACGTGTCATTGGAATTTGACCCAAATGTACTAGTGTGATGTGGCAACATGAGGACCTACCACGTGTAAAGTGGACTTGGTCAAATCAGATGTCAGTTGGACCAATATCTGAGTGCCACGTGGCACCCCAGAGGCTGCCACGTGGTACCACCAGAGCACGCCACATTGCACCACCCACAGAGCACCACATGTCCCTTTTGGTGAGTGACAAATGGTAGTCGTTGGGCCAATCCGAGAATGGAATGTGGCACCATCATATAGGGCACGTATTTCAATGTGACAGGGGCATTTATTGTAGGCCATATGACTATGTTTGGCATTCATTTCGAGGCAAAGAGCCTAGGGGGGTCCATAAGTCACAATGATGGAATTGGACGAAATTATAGTCATTTTTGCACAATTTTTCACAACGAAACCATTGGTGTAGTAAAAATTTGGATCTAAGGAACTTATTTTTGGGCTCATGGTAGAAGCCCACTTTTTTTCATTAATGATTTGGCATGCATTTCGAGGCAGGAGGGTTCATAAGTCACAGTGATGAAATTTAATGAAAGTACAATCATTTTTGCACGCTTTTTTACCATGAATCCACTAGTGCAACCCATTTTGAGATCTAAGTAGTGGAATTTTAGGGCTCATGGAAGAAGCCCACTTTTGTCATCAATGCATGGCATGAAATTCAAGGTAGAGTTCCACCTTTTATAACAGGTGAGTTTACAGTCAAAAGTTGAAGAATGATGAAACAGACCTATTGTTTTTGTGTATGCCAAGTTTTGAGCAACACTTTGAGAGGCTTGGCATAAGAACCAATGTAAATTTTATGCATTTATGATTTTTTCCTCTTTTTGAAAATTGCAAGAGGATGTATGTATGTTGCAGATTCTAGTGATATTTGAGTGCTGGAGCAGGGAAGAAAGATCTAAATTATTGCAAGAAATTCATTGTTTGAGTCTTGCACATAAAACAAGACAATGCAGTAAGAGGCCATTTTGACACTTCGATAGAAAGTAGCCACGTTTACAGCTAGAAGTCTCAGAATTGTGAGACGAGTATGATGATGATGGCATTTTCCTTATTTATTGTGTTGCACATGTTTATAATGGGGGTTTTTAAGAACCATAGAGTTCCCACTAGTGCACATTTGGGGGTATTTTTCTTAAAATTTGATGTAATTTCCATTTGGCTTGAAAATGGAAGTTGCTATGAAACATTGTAAAGGATTTGTAGCCACTCGATGAGAGTGAGAAGCAATTGTTTTGCCTAAGCCTTGTTTGAAAAATTGTAATGGGTCTTGTAGCCATTGTTGAGTGAGATGCATTGTTTTACCTAGGCCTGTTTTGACAACATTGTAATGGGTCTTGTAGCCATTGTTGAGTGTGAGAAATTTTTTTCCTAGGCCTATTTTTTCAATATTGTAATGGATCTTGTAGCCACTATTGAGTGAGAGGCATTGTTTTTCCTAGGCCTATTTTGGAAATCATTGTAAACTTGTCCATGAGAGTTTCATAAACTCCTGGAAAGTATGGCATTTCTTTGAAATTTTGATCATGTATTGTCAGCTACGATTTTCATTGATGCAAGTGTTGACATTGACATCCTCATTCCGAAGTACAAATGTGAAGGAGAAGAAGGGTGCGGAATTTTATAGACATTTGTTATGCAGATCAAGGAATCAACTAAAAATTTGCATTGGTGAAAGTGTTGGCATCAATATCCTCATTCCAAAGTACAAAGGTGAAGGAGAATAAGGGTGCATCCTATTAGAGACATTTTTTATGTAGATCAAGCAGTGGGGAAGTGCATCATGGATTGTAAGACTCTTCCTAGAAGTTGGTTGCAGATATTCAGGTTACATTCCTCTCTATACTTTTGGAGGACCAAAAGTGCTTTTTGTGGGGAGGTTTGATCCAGGAGGATATCCACATGGAAAATTCCTACTTTACACACCATGGGATAAATCATTAAAAAGTTTGATAATAGGTGGAAAATCATAATTAAT
>JASDQU010309814.1:17189-28057 GCA_032191745.1 Picea mariana | reverse complement strand
CCCCCTAACTTTTTGCAGAAAGCATGAAGTAGTAGTAGAAATGATGTTGTACAAGATGAGAAACATGAAGCAGATAATGAAGATCAAGTTAATGATCCCATGGAAGTAGATGGAAATAATAACATAGTTCAAGATGATGGGACAAATAAAATGATCCAAGACTTATTCGGTCATCTAGATGAGGATCATGGGGAAAGTAGTGATGGTATTTATGATGAACCTCAGCTTCAAAAGGTAAATAAATGACTTTATAAAGGGTCAAGAGAAAATCTTCTCTCCACTACATTGCTGCTAGTGAACTTAAAGGTTATGAATCATTTGTCGAACACTTGTATGAAATAGATCCTAAGGTATGTAATATGTTTCATCACATATACATAAAGGTTGACTTTCCCCCCCTTTTTTAGTGTTAATTAATGTGTAAAATAAAAATGAAATACTTACAATTACTATTCTTTACATTAACTAGTTATTTTTTATATTTTAGATTGTTAGGTGAATTTTTGTTACCATCGTCAAATATTTTACCTTGCACATATCGATATTTATATTCCATTATGAAAGAAATTGGAATGGAGTATCAAAGTATAGATGCATGTCTTGATGATCATATTATATATTATGGACAACATGCGTCGAAAAAAAAATACCCGATATGTTGTATCAGTAGATATTGAACCGATAAAGTAACAAAAATGGTGCCTCGAAAGGTTCTCCAACATATTCCCATAATTCCATGTTTGCAACGACTATTCAGGTGCCAAAGCATAGGAAATTTTATGGATTACCATGTACGAAAGAGAATTGAAGATGGCATTCTTTGAATGCCTGCAGATGGTTATGCATTTAAGGAAATTCCTACAAAATGGCCAGAATTTATAGATGAACCTCATAATGTTAGGCTTTCATTGGCAACTAATGGTGTTAATCCATTTGGAGAGCTTCGGTATATTTACTCAGTGTGGCCTATTTTTTTTTATCAATAATAACATTCCTCCTTGGATGTAAATAAAGAGGGATCACATAATGTTGACAAAGATTGTTCCAGGTATTTGTTTTAAATTTTTCATTTTTCTCTTTTTTTGCATAATATATTTTATTTATTTATTTACGTATATATACATACCATGGTAGTAATTTCGTGTAATTTCAAACAATTAGTTAAGCACCAAGTTAAATATATGAATGCGTATATTGAGCCTCTTATCGACGAGCTACTAAAGTTATGGGAGGGCATCACTAAATATTATTGAAATGGATAAAACAAATATAATGGGGGTCAATATAATATCATGGTCTGAGTGTGTTCATAAACATACATAAAGCACATAGAGATGTTATTATATTGATATTTGGATGGACCAGGTTATCAGAAATGCATCATTGTGCCACTAGAAGGATATATGCCCATCTCTCATAAGCGTATTGAATGACATACTAGCTTCTCATTGGTAGTTTTTCAACATTTCTTTATTCTAGTAAATAATGAAGCACCGAGGTAAGTCTCATGGGCTCTGTAAGATATGTTCTTGTATTCATTGGCTTTATGACTTCTTTATTCTATTTTGTTTTAATGACTAGAGGTAGGATAGCTAAATCTTGTACATAATAATCTCACTCTCGAGAACTTTAGTGTTTACAACATTTTTTTATTGTTTTTGGAGCAATGAAACATGAGAGGTTGGTTTCAGGATTAAAATGACTCCATGCTTGAGAAGAAAAGGCACAAGTCTATGGTTCTATGTTTTTTAGGAAAGCATCATCCCTAGGTAGGAGCTAGATGTTGTAACTCCAAATGTTCACCTTGGATCTTTGTCCTTTGAAAACCTTTTTGTACCAACTTCATCTGACATATGCCAATTTTTTGATTGATTTCCAAAGTTATCTAGACAATGGATTCATGTACTACAATTTATCTTCATCATTCAAAATGGAACTGATTAGAGGATGGTCATAGGGGTTCAATATTCCAATGAAAACACACACATAAAATATAAAACACACACATAAAATATTTAAAATGAGAGGAGTTTAGAGCACACTCATTTCAAATAGAAATTATTTGGGTTACTCAATCAATTCCATATTTTTGTGGGTTGGTGCTTACATGTGAAGATGGATACATTTTTCATACTAGAGACTAGAGGATTGATGAGTCTCAACTAGCTTTAGAAGAACTTGCAAAGGAAGGTGTTACCTTGATAATGGGTGGCTAAACCAACATTCTTTCTCTTGGAAGCACTGTTAGTGAAATACATATAATAGAGTATTTGATACAATCTGCAAAGGGGATGAATTTTGCAATATTTTGGAAGTAGTCACTCTCTCAAGATTAACATTTAGGTGGTTTGGTATTGTATCCTACTAGGATCATATTTGAAAATGAAATTGGTGTAATGAAAAAGATAAATTATACACCATGACTTGAGTCTATGATAGTGGTGGGAGGCATGTAGAACCATTTTGATTCCATATTAAAGAAGAACTTGCAAAGGAAGGTGTTACCTTGATAATGGGTGGCTAAACCAACATTCTTTATCTTGGAAGCATTGTTAGTGAAATACATATAATAGAGTATTTGATACAATCTGCAAAGGGGATGAATCTTGCATCATTTTGGAAGTAGTCACTCTCTCAAGCTTAACAAAGGTGATTTGGTATTATATCCTGCTAGGATCATATTTGAAAATGAAATTGGTGTAATGAAAGAGATAAATTATACATCAGAACTTGAGTCTATGATAGTGATGGGAGGCATGGAGAACCATTTTGATTCCATAATAAAGGAACTTATCGCAATTGCCAAATGAGCCTTAAAGACTGCAAAGGCGAATGAGGTTGTGTCTTTTGGGATTCTAGTGGTGTTGGTCATCCTAGTATGATTTCACTTCAGAGCCTTAGACCATCCAAAATAACATAACATTGATTGGTATTGTATCTAACATTTATGGTTTGAATGAATTATGCTTAGTTTTTTCTGCATTTGGATTGTGTACTTATTTTCCCCATGGCCCAATACTACCAAGGGTGATTAAAACCATTTTAGAGCTTATAAGCTACTTTTTTAACCTAGTTCAAACATCTCTGAATATATACAAAGGCTACCATGTACATTGTATTTTTTGTGGTTTGTTATTTCAGAGGCTCATTGTTAAATTTGCATTCATTTTTCCTCCAAAATCATGTAAGTCAATGATGGGGATTTGGCCATAAGGCCACGTGGATCATTGGAATTCATTTTGGAGGAAAATGGAGTGTTAAAATTCCTACACTTGTGTTTCCTGAAATGTGTGACAATGTAAATCAAGGGGCCACAGGGATACATGGAGAGAACACCACATAACATGTTTTTAGTGATTTCATATCCATTTGTTTGGTCATAGTAGTGGTGTTGTAGAAAGGAGGCTCATCATTTTTTTGAATGTTTTTTTTAAAAACACCTACATGTCGTTGATCTTTCGACGTCCCTAGCATTGTTAATATAGCATACATGTCAGAAGACCGACATTACCTTCCTTCGGTCTCCAATGTTCTTAGCATCGTTGTCATGGCATCAACGTCGCAGGTGAGATGTCGTTGATATACCATCCATGTCTGAAGACCGACTCCATATTCCGTCGGTTGTCTGACGTTCCTAATGCCGCTGTCATGGTGTCAATCTCCCAGGTGAAATGTCATTCATATAGCGTAGACATCACAAGACCAACATACCTTCTGTCGACCATCCGACGTGCCTAGCATCGTTGTCATGGCGTCAATGTCGCAGGTGAAACGTTGATGCTATAGTGTAGACGTCAGAATACCGACATTAACTTCCCTCGACCATTCAACGTGCCTAGCATCATTGTCATGGAATCAATGTCGCAGGTGATGCATAGCTGATATAGCGTATGCATCAGAAGATCGACGGTCTGTGGCCTCACAAGTGAGACGTCTCGGTGTCATTGTAGCGACGTCCATAGTGGTCTTGGACAGTGAAGTCCAAGACGACATGTGTCCGCATGAAATGTCACAACAGAGACGATATCTATGTCATCAAAAAAAAAACGTCATGTGAAACAACGTTTGAGGTGGTCCAATGTTTCTCGATATCCTGACAATATAAAGTGTAAATTTCTACGAACGTGTCATTGGAATTTGACCCAAATGTACTAGTGTGATGTGGAAACATGAGGACCTACCACGTGTAAAGTGGACTTGGTCAAATCAAATGTCAGTTGGACCAATATCTGAGTGCCACGTGGCACCCCAAAGGCCGCCACGTGGTACCACTAGAGCATGCCACATTGCACCACCCACAGAGCACCACATGTCCCTTTTGGTGAGTGACAAATGGCAGTCGTTGGGCCAATCCAAGAATGTCATGTGGCACCATCATATAGAGCACGTATTTCAATGTGACAGGGGCATTTATTGTAGGCCGTATGACTATGTTTGGCATTCATTTCGAGGCAGAGAGCCTAGGGGGGTCCATAAGTCACAATGATGGAATTGGACGAAAGTATAGTCATTTTTGCATGATTTTTCACAACGAAACCATTGGTGTAGTAAAAATTTGGATCCAAGGAACTTATTTTTGGGCTCATGGCAGAAGCTCACTTTTTTTCATTAATGATTTGGCATGCATTTCGAGGCAGGAGGGTTCATAAGTCATAGTGATGAAATTTAATGAAAGTACAATCATTTTTGCACGCCTTTTTACCATGAATCCACAAGTGCAACCCATTTTGAGATCTGAGCAGCAGAATTTTAGGGCTCATGGAAGAAGCCCACTTTTGTCATCAATGCATGGCATGAAATTCAAGGTAGAGTTGCACCTTTTATAACAGGTGATTTTATAGTCAAAAGTTGAAGAATGATGAAACAGACCTACTGTTGTTGTGTATGCCAAGTTTTGAAGAACACTTTGAGAGGCTTGGCATAAGAACCAATGTAAATTTTATGCATTTATGATTTTTTCCTCTTTTTGAAAATTGCAAGAGGATGTATGTATGTTGCAGATTCTAGTGATCTTTGAGTGCTGGACCAGGGAAGAAAGATCTAAATTATTGCAAGAAATTCATTGTTTAAGTCTTGCACATAAAACAAGACAATGCAGTAAGAGGCCATTTTGACACTTCGATAGAAAGTAACCACGTTTACAGCTAGAAGTCTCAGAATTGTGAGACGAGTATGATGATGATGGAATTTTCCTTATTTATTGTGTTGCACATGTTTATAATGGGGTTTTTTAAGAACCATAGAGTTCCCACTAGTGCACATTTGGGGGTATTTTCCTTAATGGTAATGTTTCCTTAAAATTTGATGTGATTTCCATTTGGCTTGAAAATGGAAGTTGCTATGAGACATTGTAAAGGATTTGTAACCACTCAATGAGAGTGAGAAGCAGTTGTTTTGCCTAAGCCTTGTTTGAAGCATTGTAATGGGTCTTGTAGCCACTGTTGAGTGAGATGCATTGTTTTACCTAGGCCTGTTTTGACAACATTGTAATGGGTCTTGTAGCCATTGTTAAGTGAGAGACATTTTTTTCCTAGGCCTATTTTTTCAATATTGTAATGGATCTTGTAGCCACTGTTGAGTGAGAGGCATTGTTTTTCCTAGGCCTATTTTGGAAATCATTGTAAACTTGTCCATGAGTGTTTCATAAACTCCTGGAAAGTATGGTATTTCTTTGAAATTTTGATCATGTATTGTCAGCTACGATTTTCATTGATGCAAGTGTTGGCATTGACATCCTCATTCCGAAGTACAAATGTGAAGGAGAAGAAGGGTGCGGCATTTTATAGACATTTGTTATGCAGATCAAGGAATCAACTAAAAATTTGCATTGGTGAAAGTGTTGGCATCAATATCCTCATTCCAAAGTACAAAGGTGAAGGAGAATAAGGGTGCGTCTGGTTAGAGACATTTTTTATGTAGATCAAGCAGTGGGGAAGTGCATCATGGATTGTAAGAATCTTCCTAGAAGTTGGTTGCAGATATTCAAGTTACATTACTCTCTATACTTTTGGAGGACCAAAAGTTCTTTTTGTGGGGAGGTTTGATCCAGGAGGATATCCACATGGAAAATTCCTACTTTACACACCATGGGATAAATCATTAAAAAGTTTGATAATAGGTGGAAAATCATAATTAATGATCATGAATGAACTAATTAAATTGTAACAATGATTAATACTTAAAATGAGTATGAGAAACTCATGTACTAGTCATGCACAATGGAAAAATGATTAATGTTTGAAGTGAGTTTGAGAATCTCATGTATTATTCATTTAATTATAAAAGGGAAATTAGTTTTGAGAATCCATCTCACAAATTAGTTTCCTAATTTTGAGGGGAATTTCTTTTCCTAGTCTCAAGGAGGAAGTTAAGGGTCTCATGAGTTGGTTGAGATGCTTTCTCATTTTTTGTCCTTGAGTGGTTACTAGATCCTAAATTTGTGGATCTTATCTCCTTGAGTTATGGAGTTAAGAAAAACTATATAAACTCCTCATGTAATTGTTGGGTTTCAACCACATTTGGGGGAATCGTCCTTTATGTATCCCCTGGTGGATCACCCCTTGAGGGGTCCCTTTATGGAGCTAATGAGAGAGTCAATTTGATGCCACATTCTTGTGAGAGACTGACATTTCTCAGATGATATTGTCTCTTTGTAGTAGAGACATTACCACATGATTGTGAGAGATAAATCCTTGTAATGTCAGAGGAGATCGTCTCTTCATAGGAGAGACATGGACACATGCTTGTGAGAACCTAACTCTTTGCATTATGTATGAGAGCATCTCTTTGATATTTCTACCTGTTGTGGGAATTCTACTTCCACTTTTTGATGTGGGAATTCAACGCTTTGCATTGTAAAGAAGAGTATCTTTGAAGAAGATAATAAAGTGGTACATGTATTTTATGAGACCAGAGATGTAGCCAGAAGGTTATGGTGAAATCCATTAACAACTCGATGATTTATTGTCTCATATTTTCTTATGCATGTTTTTTCCACTATCATGTTCATTAAATGCATTAAGTGATGATATATGAGATTAATAACACATTCACAAAGTTAATATTCAAGTTGGATTCAAGCCTACATAAGCACATCTTTACACCTTTGATGCAATCAAGTTCAATATATCCATAATTGTAAA
The DNA here is from genome assembly GCA_032191745.1 of Picea mariana. Lineage (NCBI taxonomy): Eukaryota > Viridiplantae > Streptophyta > Pinopsida > Pinales > Pinaceae > Picea > Picea mariana. The sequence goes on along the minus strand of JASDQU010309814.1, from coordinate 20,915 downwards.
GATTACCTCCATTAAGTGACCTAGAACAAAGTCAAGTTTGGTATCAGTGTCACCCCTGGTTCCATATTAATGAGATTCATATTAGCAACTTTATTTAATCCATTTGAATTTATTGGACAATCTTTGACTATCTCATTGATCCTTCTTTTGGTTCTAGTGGATAGCTGAGCCAAACTTGTTTTTTCAAGCTTAATTTTCTCCAAATGTAATTTGTCCACTAATTTAGGATCAATGTAACAATGGATTGATCCTAAATCAATGAAAATAACAACAGACTAATTAATTATCTTACCTTCCACTTCAATAATATGGAATTGGTGTTCTACTTGTTGATCTTCTAAGGCTACATATATTCTTGATATATTTCTGCTCATGTCTTCTACTATAGTAACCTCTTGGATGTTGTGCATGGTCTTCATTTTGTCTTCTCTATGAGGGAAATCCTTGTACATGTGATCTTATTTTCATCCCCAACATTTGATTGGTGGTACTACCCTTTTCCCAAGGAATCTTCTCTCTTTGGTTCATTCTTAGAAAACTGATCTTGTTGATTTTTATTGGGGTTGTTTCTGTTGAAAGGAGGTTTGAATCCTTTACATCTCTAATCAGATTTCTCCTTCTTCTTATCCCTCCGACATTTCTGCAAATATTCTCCGCCCTTTCCTTTCTCATACATGTACTTATCCTTCCTAATGGTCTATGTCAAAGTCCTGGGTTCATCATATTGAATCTTATCTTTATAAAATGATGGAATTCCACTCAAAAACCTTTGTATCTGCACCTTCTCTTCCTTGGTAAACCCCACATACTTTAGAAATCCCAAGAACTTCCTTTAATATATTCCCATGTTTATGCTCCCTAACCTGAGTTCAAAGAAATCTTTCATATTCTTGTCATAGAAGTGCTCTGAAAGATACTCCTTTTGAAAAAATCTCTTGAATTGGTTCCATGTGATCCTACTCTCATTAATGTTCTCAACTTGCTTCAACCAATATAATCTAAATTATACTCGAAAAGAACAATTGAATATCGACACAGGTTCTAAGATGATCAGCACATGCATTATTTAAGGCTATGGACAATGAAGGATATCGACTTGTTGGTGTGAAGGACCCCATGCCATCACGATTGATGTTCAATTTTGTATGTAATGTTTGTAAAGATGGGAAATATATTGTTGTACGTAAAGAAATAATGAGACTTTCATGAGATCCTTCCCACATGGGAGAAACGAAAAAGAAGAAAACAAAAGAAGGAGAAGCAAACTAGAGAGAAGTTGAAGTGTTGGGGATGCCTGACCTTCTAGCTATCCTCCCAGTCAACTCAACATTCTATATTTTGTATCCCCACAATGAGAAATGGGTTCTTGGACTATCAATAATGTGAAAGGTTTCCTAGATGTCACTGAGGAGCACAGAGATGAACTGGAGAGCCTGTAACTTGCCCATTGTTGAATAATAAAGAGCCTGGATGAAGCGAAAAAAATGTTGGTTTTCCTGTTTGGGTTTCCAGGGTAAATTCTAAGTTTACGTGTGATGATTTTTTGTGGTTGCATCGTTCATGAATGGTTAATGTGTGCATCGTAACTTAATGGTTGTTTACATATTGTTTAGCCAAGCAAATTTCATGCCAGTATTGTTTGTGATCGTTTTATATTAATATGTTCTTGTGGGTTAGTAAATCATACTAACATATCTTTAACCATAGTCATGCTTGGATTTTGAGTTAGAAATCGACAACCATCCTTCTTGAGCCATTGCTATTTATTTGGGGGTTTCTAATTTCATTTTTGGATTCGTTGGGCACATTATCGACTTGTTGGGGATTTTTCCTTTGCTTAGAAATCATAGATGGATTAGATATCGAAGTCTAGGGTTGTATGGGTGTTCAATAGATACCCATGAGACATATAAAGATTCTTTCCACTCTCTCTACTATCAACTTTTCCCTAGACATTTTACTTTGTCATTGAATTCCAAACTTGAATTCTAACGATTTTTCTTTTCCTATGAATGTTACAATCAACTTCCATATGTTTTCATGTGTTGTGGGGCGTTACCCAAAATCATCCCACAAATTTTTCTTTTGGTTTTTTGTGATCAAATTCGCCCCTCATACTTTCTTCTCAGCTACTAGTCACCAATTCCAATTTATAGAAGGTTTCCCTTCATTGTTGGCCACTGAATATCACTTTTAGTTAATTTATTTAATCGTGTCTTGAACCACTTAGATTGGGTTTTCCCTTTGGTTGATTTCCCTTCCTTACTTGACCAAAAACACTTCCTAGTCGACTAGATTCACCCACGATTCAACAAGGTTTCATTTGGTCAATTCGGTTCCCTTGGTCGAGTCGCATTTCATCCGAATCGAATTGTAAAAGATGAATTTCATCCAAATTGACTTGGTCAACTTGCATTTTTTGACTCGAAATGTATTTCTTCCAACTTGTTCGTCATATTGAATTCCAAGTAGTCAACTTCATCTTTATTTGGACCAACTCAAATTGTGGCTTGGTTGGTCAAGTCTTTTACATCATCAAAATAGATAAGGTTATATTTGTTTTATAGATATTTCTATGTTGGTGAAATGGTGAGGCTATAAGCTTCCCATTTATGATTCAGATGATATCAGAGTTGGATTTTGAATGCATTTAGTGAGACCTATATGGTAAGAACCTACAGTGATTACGAAAGGAGTGGACAATAGTTGTTTCAAGGGCTAGAGTGAAGTAGAGCATCAAGAATTTCAAGGGAACATTATGAAGGAGAAGATGAAGAGGATCCCAGGGTTAGGTTGGATCGATTTGAGTAGATTTTAGCCACATTGACATCAATGTTTTGACAAATATTGGAAAGGAAGAGCAAGGAAACACCATCAACAGAGGATGGACATGAATGCCCCAAGAAAGAAGAAAATAACCTAGATACAGAGCGTAAGACTCAGTCAGATATGGGAGAGTGCCACTACAACAAGACACGGGTACCTTTTCATGTAGAGGCAAAGGTGGAAATAAAGCCATATATTGGAGAAGTGGATGCTATTAGGTTGAACCATGGCTACAATAGATGGAAGTATACTTCAATGTGCATGAGGTAAGTGGAAAAAAAAATATTTATTTCTCTCGATTGAAGCTTGAAGGCCATGATTTGACATGGTGGGAGTGTGATGAAGTATGTAGAGCACTAGGAAATGAGCCATCAATGATTGATTGGGAATTGTTCAAGGACATGATCAAATCTCAGTTTTGTCCAATAGGATATGAGGAACACCAACCAAAAGTATGTAATTACTCCAGGAAGAGACAAGGACAATCATTGCAGGAGTTTAAGACAGAGTTCCAGAAAAGAGGAATTCAGATGGGAGTCTCTCTCAAAAGTCTAGACATGTTAGTCAAGTATTTGGGGGAATAATTACCTCAATTTTGTAGACAATTAATGTTGTTTAGACAAAATACAATTGACGAGGCTAAGAGTACTTTGAGAGAGACAAGTGAAATCCACAAACTACTCACAAGCAAGTGGAACCACAAGAGAAACAAATAAAGAGGAAAAACAATAAGAAGTTGAATGAGAAGAAGATCGGGGAAGAAACACAAGAAGAAACACCTTCCATCCAACAATGTAAAGGATGTGATAGAAAGGGACACACTGAGGAGAACTATTGGAAATTTCACCCTAAGAAGCACCCCAAATATTTTGAGAAAAGGAAGAAGAAAGAATTGATATC
>JASDQU010309814.1:4375-17139 GCA_032191745.1 Picea mariana | reverse complement strand
TGTATTATTCATTTAATTATAAAAGGGAAATTAGTTTTGAGAATCCATCTCACAATTTAGTTTCCTAATTTTGAGGGGAAATTAGTTTCCTAGTCTCAAGGAGGAAGTTAAGGGTCTCATGAGTTGGTTGAGATGCTTTCTCATTTTTTGTCCTTGAGTGGTTACTAGATCCTAAGTTTGTGGATCTTATCTCCTTGAGTTATGGAGTTAATAAAAACTATATAAACTCCTCATGTAATCGTTGGGTTTCAACCCCCTTTGGGGGAATCGTCCTTTATGTATCCCCTGGTGGATCACCCCTTGAGGGGTCCCTTTATGGAGCTAATGAGAGAGTCAATTTGATGCCACATTGTTGTGAGAGACTGACATTTCTCAGATGATATTGTCTCTTTGTAGTAGAGACATTACCACATGATTGTGAGAGATATATCCTTGTAATGTCAAAGGAGATCGTCTCTTCGTAGGAGAGACATGGACACATGCTTGTGAGAACCTAACTCTTTGCATTATGTATGAGAGCATCTCTTCGATATTTCTACCTGTTGTGGGAATTCTACTTCCACTTTTTGATGTGGGAATTCAATGCTTTGCATTGTAAAGGAGAGTATCTTTGAAGAAGATAATAAAGTGGTACATGTATTTTATGAGCCCAGAGATGTAGCTAGAAGGTTATGGTGAAATCCATTAACAACTCGATGATTTATTGTCTCATATTTTCTTATGCATGTTTTTTCCACTATCATGTTCATTAAATGCATTAAGTGATGATATATGAGATTAATAACATATTCACAAAGTTAATATTCAAGTTGGATTCAAGCCTTCATAAGCACATCTTTACACCTTTGATGCAATCAAGTTCAATATATCCATAATTATAAAGATTACCTCCATTAAGTGACCTAGAACCAAGTCAAGTTTGGTATCATTGTCACCCCTAGTTCCATATTAATGAGATTCATATTAGAAACTTTATTTAATCCATTTGAATTTATTGGACAACCTTCGACTATCTCATTGATCCTTCTTTTGGTTCTAGTGGCTAACTGAGCCAAACTTGTTTTTTCAAGCTTAATTTTCTCCAAATGTAATTTGTCCACTGATTTAGGATCAATGTAACAATGGATTGATCCTAAATCAATGAAAATAACAATAGACTAATTAATTATCTTACCTTCCACTTCAATAATATGGAATTGGTGTTCTGCTTGTTGATCTTCTAAGGCTACATATATTCTTGGAATATTTCTGCTCATGTCTTCTACTATAGTATCCTCTTGGATGTTGTGCATGGTCTTCATTTTGTCTTCTCTATGAGGGAAATCCTTGTACATGTGATCTTATTTTCATCCCCAACATTTGATTGGTGGTATTAACCTTTTCCCAAGGAATCTTCCCTCTTTGGTTCATTCTTAGAAAACTGATCTTGTTGATTTTTATTGGGGTTGTTTCTGTTGAAAGGAGGTTTGAATCCTTTACATCTCTAATCAGATTTATCCTTCTTCTTATCCCTCCGACATTTCTGCAAATATTCTCCACCCTATCCTTTCTCATACATGTACTTATCCTTCCTAATGGTCTATGTCAAAGTCTTGGGTTCATCATATTGAATCTTATCTTTATAAAATGATGGAATTCCACTCAAAAACCTTTGTATCTACACCTTCTCTTCCTTGGTAAACCCCACATACTTCAGCAATCCCAAGAACTTCTTTTAATATATTCCCATGTTTATGCTCCCTAACCTGAGTTCAAAGAACTCTTTCATATTCTTGTCATAGAAGTGCTCTGAAAGATACTCCTGAAAATATCTCTTGAATTGGTTCCACGTGATCCTACTCTCATTAATGTTCTCAACTTGCTTCAACCGATATAATCTAAATTAGACCCAACAAGAACAATTGAATATCAACACAGGTTTTAATATGATCAACACATGCATTATTTAAGGCTATGGACGATGAAGGATATCGACTTGTTGGTGTGAAGGGCCCCATGCCATCACGATTGATGTCCAATTTTGTATGTAATGTTTGTAATGAGACTTTCATGAGACCCTTCCCACATGGGAGAAACGAAAAAAGAAGAAAACAAAAGAAGGAGAAGCGAACTAGAGAGAAGATGAAGTGTTGGGGATGCCCGACCTTCTAGCTATCCTCCTAGTCAACTCAACATTCACTATTTTGTATGCCCACAATGAGAAATGGGTTCTTGGACTGTCAATGATGTGAAAGGTTTCCTAGATGTCACTGAGGAGCACAGAGATGAACTGGAGAGCCTGTAACTTGCCCATTGTTGAATAATAAAGAGCTTGAATGAAGCCAAAAGAATGTTGGTTTTCTTGTTTGGGTTTCCAGGGTAAATTCTAAGTTTATGTGTGATGATTTTTTGTGGTTGCATTGTTCATGAATGGTTAATGTGTGCATCGTAACTTAATGGTTGTTTACGTATTGTTTAGCCAAGCAAATTTCATGCCAGTATTATTTGTGATCGTTTTATATTAATATGTTCTTGTGGGTTAGTAAATCATACTAACATATCTTTAACCATAGTCATGCTTGGATTTTGAGTTAGAGATCGACAACCATCCTTCCTGAGCCATTGTTATTTATTTGGGGGTTTCTAATTTCATTTTTGGAGTTGTTGGGCACATTATCGACTTGTTGGGGATTTTTCCTTTGCTTAGAAATCATAAATGGATTAGATATCAAAGTCTAGGGTTGTCTGGGTGTTCAATAGATACCCATGAGACATATAAACATTCTTTCCACTCTCTCTACTATCAACTTCTCCCTAGACATTTTACTTTGTCATTGAATTCCAAACTTGAATTCTAACGATTTTTCTTTTCCTATGAATGTTACAATCAACTTCCATATGTTTTCATGTGTTGTGGGACGTTACCCAAAATCGTCCCACAAATTTTTCTTTTGGTTTTTTGTGATCAAATTCGCCCCTCATACTTTCTTCTCAGCTACTAGTCACCAATTCTGATTTGTAGAAGGTTTCCCTTCATTGTTGGCCACTGAATATCACTTTTAGTTAATTTATTTAATCGTGTCTTGAACCACTTAGATTGGGTTTTCCCTTTGGTTGATTTCCCTTCCTTAATTGACCGAAAACACTTCCTAGTCGACTATATTCACCCATGATTCAACAAGGTTTCATTTGGTCAATTCGGTTCCTTTGGTCGAGTCGCATTTCATCCGAATCGAATTGTAAAAGCTGAATTTCATCCAAATTGACTTGGTCAACTTGCATTTTTTGACTCGAATTGTATTTCTTCCAACTTGTTCCTCATATTGAATTCCAAGTAGTCAACTTCATCTTTATTTGGACCAACTCAAATTGTGGCTTGGTTGGTCAAGTCTTTTACATCATCAAAATAGATAAGGTTATATTTGTTTTACAGATATTTCTATGTTGGTGAAATGGTGAGGCTATAAGCTTCCCATTTATGATTCAGATGATATCAGAGTTGGATTTTGAATGCGTTTAGTGAGACCTATATGGTAAGAACCTACAGTGATTATGAAAGGAGTGGACAGGAGTTGTTTCAAGGGCTAGAGTGAAGTAGAGCATCAAGAATTTCAGGGGAACATTATGAAGGAGAAGATGAAGAGGATCCCAGGGTTAGGTTGGATCGATTTGGGTAGATTTTAGCCACATTGACATCAATGTTTTCACAAATATTGGAAAGGAAGAGCAAGGAAACACCATCAACAGAGGATGGACATGAAGGCCCCAAGAAAGAAGAAAATAACCTAGATACAGAGCATAAGACTCAGTCAGATATGGGAGAGTGCCACTACAACAAGACACGGGTACCTTTTCATGTAGAGGCAAAGGTGGAAATAAAGCCATATATTGGAGAAGTGGATGCTATTAGGTTGAACCATGGCTACAATAGATGGAAGTATACTTCAATGTGCATGAGGTAACTGGAAAAAAAATATTTATTTCTCTCGATTGAAGCTTGAAGGCCATGATTTGACATGGTGGGAGTGTGATGCAGTATGTAGAGCACTAGGAAATGAGCCATCAATGATTGATTGGGAAGTGTTCAAGGACATGATCAAATCTTAGTTTTTTCCAATAGGATATGAGGAACACCAACCAAAAGTATGGAATTACTCCAGGAAGAGACAAGGACAATCATTGCAGGAGTTTAAGACAGAGTTCAAGAAAAGAGGAATTTAGATGGGAGTCTCTCTCAAAAGTCCAGACATGTTAGTCAAGTATTTGGGGGAATAATTACCTCAATTTTGTAGACAATTAATGTTGTTTAGACAAAATACAATTGACGAGGCTAAGAGTACCTTGAGAGAGACAAGTGAAATCCACAAACTACTCACAAGCAAGTGGAACCACAAGAGAAACAAATAAAGAGGAAAAACAATAAGGAGTTGAATGAGAAGAAGATTGGGGAAGAAACAAAAGAAGAAACACCTTCCATCCAACAATGTAAAGGATGTGATAGAAAGGGACACACTGAGGAGAACTATTGGAAATTTCACCCTAAGAAGAACCCCAAATATTTTGAGAAAAGGAATAAGAAAGCATTGATATCAGTGTATATTGAAGAGTGGGTGGCTAGCACCTCAGACCCATAAGGCAATTTTAACAACACTAATATTGAAAAAGAGGTGGCATTAATTGGTTGTAATCACAAGGAGGAGAAGGCAATGGTTGAACTTTTTTGCATTAAAATCTACATGAAGAAAAGTAAGGTGGATTTTTTGTTCGATCCTGGTTCACAATCCAACTTGATCTCTATGCAATTGGTTGAGAATATTTGGATGGAGATTCAATATCTTTTGCATTCATATGGAGAGTCAATATCATTTGCATTCATACCCCCTAGGCTAGGTAAGGAAAAATGTGGAATTGAAAGTGAGCAATAAATGCAAATTTAAATTTCCATCATTTAGAACTTTGTTGATGAAGTAGTTGCATATGTGGTCCCTCTAGACACATTTGGAGTCATTTTGGGAAGTCCATATTTGTATGTGAGGGATGATATTTTCAGAAGGAGAGTGAACCAATATAGGCTAGTCAAAGATGGAAAATCTTATTCCATAAATTCACACCAGGACAAATCTAATCTCTCTCTAATTAGTAATCATCAAGAAAGAAGAATCATGGGAAGTACAAAGAAGTTTGTCTTATTGTTCCTGAGAGAAGGAAAGTAGTAAGAAGAAGGAAACAAGTTGGATATGAAGGAATCCTTGAAAGGATGCAGTGGAAAGCAATGCCAACAACTAAAAAAATTAATTGAATCCTACAGGGAAGTGTTTCAAGAGCCTCAGTGACTACCACCCAAGAGAGAGGTTGAACACGAGATATCATTGTTTCTAGAGTCACCACTGCTTAACATTGGGATGTATAGGAAGTCCATCATTGAAGTAGATGAATTAAAGAAGAAGTTGTAGGAGTTGTTGGAGAATAGATTCATCAAACCCACTAAATCACCATGTGGTTCATCAATCATCATGGTGCCAAAGAAATATGGAAACTGGACAATGTGCATTGACTATTGTGCCCTGAATAAGATCACCATCAAGAATAGATATCCTTTTCCAAGGATTGATGACTTTTTAGATCAACTGTAGAAAGACAAATTATTCACTAAGTTGGACCTCAAATAAGGTTACCACCAAGTGAGGATCAAAGTAGAAGACATGTGGAAGACAACATTCAAAACAAGACAAGGTTTGTACAAGTGGTTAGTAAGGCCTTTTGGATTATGAAATGCACCTACAATGTTTATGAGACTAATGAATGATGTGTTATGTCCCTTAATTGAATCTTTTCTAATAGTATATCTAGATGACATACTAATCTTTAGAAATACTAGGCAAGAGCATCTCTCACATGTGACACAGGTACTAGAAACCTTGAGGAAGACTCAATTGATTTCTGACTTGCAGAAATGTGAGTTTGGAAAGACCTATTTGACATAGCTTGGACACATTATTGGAGGAGGAGAACTAAGGGTATATCCAAAGAATATTTCATCCATTACCCAATGGCCTATTCCCACCAATGTGTCAAAGGTCAAGAGTTTCATGGGAGAAACTCAGTATTTGAGAAAGTTCAATGTAAAATTCTCCATAGTAGCAACACCATTGCATGTCCTAACCACCAAAAGAAAGAGATTTAATTTCGGTAAGACAAAACAATGAGAATTTGAAGACTTGAAGAAGAAAATCAACAATGCTCCAGTCCTAACCATGCTGAATTTGCAGTGACCTTTTGAGCTAGAGACTGATGCTAGTGGATATGAATTAGGAGCAATACTCATTCAAGGGAGTAGGCCATTGTGCTACCATACAGAGTTGTTCCATGGAGAAGTACTTGACTATCCCACATATGATAAAGAGTTCGTTGTGATTGTACAAGCACTAAATAAGTGGAAGCATTACCTCTTGGGAAAAGAGACTATCATACACACAAATCATCATCCCCTTCATTATCTATAGATTCAGAGCAAGATTTAACAGGTGAGGCATTACAAGTGGTTAGGTTTCTTGCAGCAATTTCATTTATTGATTAAGTAAACGGAAGGAGTCAAAAATAGACTAGAATACATTGTCTCTCCACCACCACTAAAGAAGATTGAAACAATTGGAATGATAATGTAGCTTGAGCCTTTCACTCATGAAATTTTGAGTCAATATTATGAGGGATATGAATATTTCAAAGGTGTCTACAAGAAAATAAAGGAGAGGGTGGTCACTTTCATGGAAGGAAATGAATACCACCTCCAATATGAGCTTCTATACAAGCTGTAAAAACTATGCATACCCAGGGACATAAGAGTGCAGTTGATGAGAGAAGCACACACTTCTAGAGTTGATGAGAATTTTGGTGTAACAAAGACAATGGGGAATCTACATCGGTATGTGTATTGGCCAAATATGTAGGAGAATGTGGTAAAGTTTGTTAGAGGCTGCATTCTTTGCAGCACTAGCAAGCCAAGAAACCAAAAACTTGGCTTGTACATGCCAATACCAGTGCCAAGCAGACCTTGGGAGAGCATCTCCATGGATTTTTTTGGAGGTTTACCTATGAATCGTAGAGGCCATGACTACATGTTCGTTGTCATGGAACGTTTCATCAAAACGTGTGTGCTCATTCCCTGTAAGAAGACAATATATGCATGAGAAGCAAATGAACTATTCTTCAACCATGTCTAGGTACATTTCAGATTTCCAACCACCATCATATCTGATAGGGACAACAGGTTCTTGGGAACATTTTGGATAACACTTTGGGAAACAATGGATAATAAGTTTAATTAATCCACTACCTGCATCCTTAGACTGATGGAAAAACCGTGGTAGTAAACAGGATGCTGGTACAATCGTTGAGAGGTTACAACAACAAACATCCAAAGACTTGGGACATGAAGATAGTCTACATTCAATACTCTTACAATAGAGCACTTAATTCTTTGTTGGCACAGGGGCAAACCCAGGGTTCATCTCTAACAATGAACCAACAAGCCCTAACTACTGGCCCTTTCGGCAACACCCGCCAAGCAGATGCAGTCTCATCCGAGGTATCCATCCGTTAAGAAGTATACCTCATGTCCTCCCACATTTTCTAACACTTTGTCAGTAAATGGTATAGGGAATGGATCATGTAAACATGCATCGTTCAGTTTCCTCAAGTCTACACAAATTCTGATCTCTTCTGTCTTCTTATCCTACACCACCATCGGGCTAATCCATTCTGACTCTTCAACATGTTCTATGATTCCTGCTTCCAAAATTCTTTCTAATTCAATGTTGACTTTCTTCTTATACTTGGGATTCAATCTATAGGGTCTCTGCTTGACTGGCCTTGCATCTAGTTTCAAGGGAATCTTCATCTCTCCCATGGGCCCTTTAATGCCCTTCATATCACTGACCTTGGTTGGAAACAAGTCCTGGTATTCATGAAATAATTTGGTGATCTTGTCAATAGTGGAAACATCCCAATAATCTCCAACGTTTGCGAGCTTTGGTGCTTGCTCTCTTCCAATGTTAACTCTCTTGATTTTAATTGGCTATCCAATAAAAGGTAGTTCAACTCCTGGTCCTTCTACATCTCTCCGTCCTTCTATTTCTGCAATGTTCACATTCTTAGGATCATCATCTTCATTGACGTTGATATTGTAACAACCTTGCAGTTTCTGAAGAGGTGCATTCCATTCATCCTCTTCTTGCTCAATAGGGTGGGTGGGTGCCTCCTCAAAGACTCTCTGTCTTAAAATCTGTAACACTTGATCCACTGTAGGGTACTGAATTTCAAATAAAAATGTAGCTACGAAGTTCTGATTCATACCTTTCCAATCTGTAGTAGTGAAGCACAAATCTTCTTGAAGATATCAATTGATAGGGGTTGTGTCCAAAGTGTTAATAAATTTATGCACCCACTGCTCTTGAGGAATGTTGTTCCAGGCCTCCTCACAACTTTGCACATGGTCTTTCAAACAACTTTGACATGTGTATCTAACTTTGCACCCTCCTACTTTTTATGAAAACCACGTTGTCATCAAAGTGTGACATTGCACCCAGTCCACGATGTTTTTTTTGTGTGTCCCCCACCATCTCACTGGAGTTTCTTTCAAGGCCTCATCTAGTGCCAACAAGCTTTTTTGTACTGGTACAATTTCTTCAAACTCCAACAAGAAAGATTCTAGATGATTTAAACCATCAAAGGTGGGTAGATTACTTACTTCTATTCCAATCCAACGAACTTTTCTAGTCAATCTAGCACATCTCCGTGTAGATACTTTATACATTTTGTTCTGCCAGTTCTCTAGTGCTTCTTCTGAATCTGACGAGCACACGTTGTCACTTCGCCAGCTTAAATTCCCATCTGTTGTAGGATTAATGTCATCCTACTGTCTTGCAGTCAATTTGTATATATTCTCAAGTTCATAAGCATGATCTTATTCTCTAATGGGTTCTATTCTATATATCTACAACCTTCATCGGGATCAAGAGATGAAATGACCCTAAGGCCATCACCTTCAAAGGTCATTCTTCTTTTATTTAAGTCAACCACAGTAGAATTATTGAAATCCCAATCAATTCCTAACAGCATAGGATAAGGACATCTATCATCAACTATCTCAATCACCTCGAAGTCCGCAAATGTCCTTACCCTGTCGATGTCCACTGGGACATGCTCTAGTGTCCCAAAGGGGATGATTCTAGTTTCATGGCGATCTCCAATGCCTCAACCTGCAAAGAAAATTTCTGCTGCATCAGAGGGACTCTGATGTGTGGTAGGAGGGTAGCAATGAACCATTCCTTGTTCTGCTTGTCTGGGATCTGAAAACTCAAATGACCTATCAAGGCCTTAAACCTTTGATCAAACTCCCAAACAGGTTCAGCTACTTTTTTCTTAATTTCTTTCAATTCTATAATTCATTGTGACTCTGACTTGGGTTTCTTGAATTCTCCACTTAGCCCATTCTTGATATTCTTCAATGGTTTAGGCTATGCAACTCCATTAACAAACTTCATGTACCAACTCAGTGCTCAGTCTCTTAAGGTAGTGTTGAACTGATCCCTCTTAATTGCTTCATCATTGACATTATTAATACTCCATACAACTTTGCATAAGAACTAATGTTGATCAAGATCTTCAGATCCATCTCCCCTAAAGATAGGTAACCTCATCTCATCTACCATAGATATTCCTAGGTTTCCTGACTGAGTATTTGTTGAACTGCTAGTAACAGAGCTCTGAATGCTCTGGTGACTCTGGCTAGATTGGTTACTTTGGTTACTTAATGTTGCTAAAACAACATGAGGAGTAATATTACTTACTTCAACAGTCTGCGTAGTTCCTGAAGATTCTTATGTTTCCCCGTGAGGTTCTGTAGTCGTCTCTTCCTCTGGCCCAGCAGACCCCGAATGTTCCTCAATCAATAAATCTTCTTCCTCTCCACTATAGAACCCTTCATCCTGTGCTAGTGGATCATGGCTCTGCTCAAACATGTCTACCAGAGGAACCTCTCTGAAGTTTCTCCCACTGTGTGTATGTCAAATATCTACATCGTTGTCGCTGTCTGAATTCTTGAACATTGGATTTTCAATCAGACCACTTACTGTATCTTCAAGATGTTATTCTCATACAATAGCATCTTGATCTTCGACTTTAAGAAGTGTAAAAATTTTCCTCTAGGTCCCTTAAAGAAATATCTCTCTGCTTGGCTATACGACTCAACTCTATCAATGGAAAACTCAGTGATGTACCCTCCAATAGTACTATTAAACCAGTGATATAGTGCTCTTGACACGACGTTATCAACTCTCTTGACCTTCTTGATCAACACCGACATCCAAACCACAGGTGGGCTAGATATGATCTCAAACTGGGTATCTTCTAATCTGGCTAACCACTTGTATAGCTCCTTATGAATTCCTCCAAAGAAAATCCTGTGTATATCAGTAAAGATATACCTTCCCAACCAATCCTCTGTACTAAGATTAAGGTTATTTTTCTAATATTTTGCGAAGTCATTTTCTTTTTCTTCTATCCACTTCTGAATCTTTGTCTTCGATGGAAACCACCTTGGCATTCCCTCAAGAAAATCTTGGTCCCGACAATAGAACCATTTGTTGGCACAAGGGTAGACCCAGGGTTCAACTCTAACATCGCACCAACAAGCCCTAAATACTAGCCCTTTCGGCAACACTTGCGAAGCAGATGAAATCTCACCTGAAGTAGCAATAGGGGGTTGCAGGACACATATGTCTACAACCAGAGGAAATGCAAGTGGATCCAAGGAAACAATACACAATGACCTAGTTATTCTTACCAAGCATAAACCTACTTCTCATAGTTATATTCCAGATATAACATAATAATGCAATAACATAATAACAAAAGACAAAAGAACACAACATCAACCACACAGACAACAAGATATATGTGGTTCACCCTCTCCCTAGGGCTACATCCACAAAACTGTGTTTCTTGATATTATATGAAAACATACAGTTCTATCTCTACTCTTAGCTTGCAGATCTCTCTCTCTTTATCTTCTTCTCTCCCCTCCCCGCGCACCCAGCTGTAGGGTTGATCTTTGCACCCAATTGAATATCTTAAAATACAAGAAGGCTCTCACACACATCACTTCTCTCTCACACAAAAATCACTCAACAACACAACTCTAACCAATAACAATAATGATCCACCTTGAACGAACCTTTCCTCACTCCTCTCGATCTTTATTTATACATTACAATGACTCATCGACAACCTTATGCCAAAACCTAGGTGTCCAAACCCTAAAATACCAAAAACCTAGGTCTCTAAAACCCTAGGTCAACTTGACCCGCATTTTCTGTGCTTCGCCAACCTGTCTTTCCTTCTTTCCTGCGAGGTGTTCCCAAGCATCCATTGGTGGATTTTTCCGCTTGCTGAGTTGTCCTCAATCCATATTCCTTGCTGATATGTTATCCTCGATCGTCTCGTCCAATGACTCATTTTCCCCTAATTCGCTCCTTCTTTTCCGCTCCTTTGGCCACTTCAACCCATTCTAAGTCAATATGCCTTCCGCGCAGTTCGCACTTCGTCTTTTATTTTCATTTTTCTTCTCTTTCTTCCTTAATCCATACCCACGGGCCAACATTCTTCCACCAATAAATATCCTTTAGAGACTTGTTTTGGTTATTTACCGGCTTCACCATTTGAAATTTTTTATGGATGGGAGAAGGAAGAAGCAGGAACACAAGGAGAAGAACAAAAGGCAAGCACGTTCATGGACAAGATCATACATATTCATATAAGAGTTCAGGAGTAGCTCAAGAAAATCCAACAGTTGTACAAAGCCAAGCATGATCAACATAGGTAGGATCATAAATTCCATGTTGGAGATAGGGCGTGTCTCTACCTTTGTAAGGAACGACTACAAGGAGAAATAAAGAAATCGAGTCACTTAGATATGGACCATTTGAGATCATTGAACAAGTAAATGAGAACGCCTTTAGATTGAAACTTTCACCTTATATGCAAATCAACTCAGTGGTGAATGTGGAAAATTTGAAGTTGTTTGAATGCTCCATGCTGGATGAGGAGGAAGAACATCAATTTCTTCCAACTATTAAAGACCTTGCACCTCATGGACTTGAGGATTTTAAGGAAGACATAATTCTTCAGCACAAGGAGCGAACAACTCACACAGGACAACAAAAAATGTGGTAGATTAGTCTCAAGGGATAGACTACAAGGAAAGCGAAGTGGTATGAGAGGAACCAAATTACAAGCAAGTTCCCTCATCTATCCTTGGCAGCTTTTGGGGACCAAAATCCTTCAAATGGGGAGTGTGGTTTGAATCAAATCTAAGAAGAACAATTGGATTTCGGCACAGGGCCTAATATTATCAACATAAGCATTGTTTAAGGCTATGGATGATGAAGGAGATCGACTTGTTGGCATGAAGAGCCCCATGCCATCACTATTGATGTCCAATTTTGTATGTAATGTATGTAAATCCGGGAAATATATTGTTGTACACAAAGAAATAATGAGACTTTCATGAGACCCTTTCCACATGGGAGAAAAGACAAATAAATTAAAAAATAAGGAGAAGCATATTGGAGAGAAGTTGAATTGTTGGGGACACCTAACCTTCCATCTATCCTCCCAGTGGAATCAACATTCTATATTATGTACCCCCACAATAAGAAATTCATTCTTTGGCTATGAATGATGTAAAGAGGATGCCTAGATGTCACTGAGGAGCATAGAGATGAACG
>JASDQU010309813.1:27470-39941 GCA_032191745.1 Picea mariana | reverse complement strand
CTATACATATTGTTTTAAAGTGAGAGGAATCTCATTGTAAAGATTTAAAATCCTTTAGACAATAGTATAGACAATTGTATTGTCTTGTCAATAGCTAAAGGGATACATATGGATTGAATTGTCTAAGACAACATTCTTGATTATGAAGAATTGAAAGTGAAATAATAAAAGGATTCAGACAATTGGAGCATGTAGATCAAAGAAGAAAGAGTATCAAAGTAATGAAAAACTTTCTAGAGATGGTAAAGGAGAAATAATCCTCTTCAGAAATAAGAGGAATAAAGGTACATGCTATAAACATATTTTAAAATACCATGTCTTGTTCGTATGTTTGTATACCTTGAATAAAAGTAATCAAGGTAGGTATATATGATAACAGTACAAACAGGGTTTTTCTTCAAGGTAAGGGAGACAGTGGACAAAGTATTCATTCAAGAACTCCAACATATACATCAACAATACAAGAATAGAGAGTCCAAATGGGCAAGGCATAGATCAACATTCGACTTGGTTTCAAATTGGACAAGATGAACTATATTCAGGAATAGGAGATGGGAGTGGATGTTGAAACATAGGATACAGGTATTGCATAGATTTGGTGAACATGACTTTTGTTATCAGGGAATCTATGAGCTAGAGCTAGATCTTAGTGACAATGTAAGAGGATAGAGTTAGAGCCATACTCTGAAGAGATAGACAAAATCACATTGATATAATACCTAATATAGAAGAACCAAGATGAAGCATGAATTCCAAAATATTTAGCAAGATGGATGAGTGAATTATCATCACTAATTTGTTGAATATCTATACTTTTGGAGGTCCAAAATATATTCAATGGGAACATGTGATCCAAGAGGATCTAAGGAACACTCACAGAGGTCCAGGAGGATACATAACGCTCATAGAGGTCCTATGATATCCATAAAAGATTAAAATTTGATTGTCCTAAATTATCTCAAAAAATGCATCATTGAGTAGAGCTCGTCGTCATATTTCCAATGATGCAAACAACAAGTAAAATAGAGTTCGTATGCACAAGTTATGAGAGGTCAAAGTTCAATTCAAACAGGTCAAAGTCAAAGTCAAAGGGGTAAAAGGGTGACATGTGTCACCAATACAAGGGTGAAACATGGAATGACTATGCAAATGACATGGCCACACCCCCAAGGTGCCATGTGGGATGACCATACAGTGACTAGGAAGATGAGTTGGCAGCTGACTAGGAAAGTCTGTACATCCAGGTCGAAAATTCATATGATGACATGTGGCAAGGATGAGCCAATGAGAGGCCTCCACATAGAAACCAACCATTGGCCTATAATGTCTAGTGTTTATTAAAAATTTGGGAGTCTATAGGGGTCGAACCCACGACCTCCCAAAACCTTAACAAACCCTCCTTTACCAACGCACCATATATTTGGTTCTTAACATAACATGGAAACAAATGTATTTAAAGTGAAGTATTGTATTGAATTGGGTTTAAAAGGGCCTGAGGACCTAGCCATCAACCCATATTTTGTAGTCATATGTTATATCACATAATCAACACCATAGTTTGCGTGGGGGGGCTCAAAACATTATTCCACCGTAACCATTTCACATATGGTTATAACCACACATAAAAAAACTATGGAGTATGCCAAGGATCACGAGGAATAGAACCCCTAACCTACCACATTATATTCCAATAGTATAACCACTATTCCAACCAACCCAGATGTAATGGGATTCCTCCAAATTTGAAATTAAGTTGCCAATTAGTTCAAGTACGGTTGGGGGCCCATGCCCTATATATTGGACATGGATCACAATCCTGACACAGATCCCAATTCACATAGACCTCTAGGTGCACACATACCAAGGTAGAGTTTTCAATGCATGGTATGGATTTTGAGTTCATACATATGTCTCAATTTTCTTGCTATGAAGAGGCTAAGTATGGTTGTCTCGTAAAGTGTTCCATGAGGTATATTGATGAAACATAGGCAACTTTATACTCATTTTTCATGATTCTTTACAAGGATCATGAATTTGAGGTCTATTTTGCTATTTTAAGTCACTTGTAATAGTATTATCTCAAACTTCCATTAATGATCATTTAGCGCATTGTTTTACGTGTCAAAGAGGATGAAATTTGAGCCAATTCAGAATTTGGTCGACTTTATATTTAAATTTATGAGAATTTCACAAGGATTTCAATGATGAACTTATTTTTTTCTTTTGAGTAATGGAATTAAAGAGACTCCATTGAAATAGATCTTTGCAAGCATATTGTAATGTAATTTGGTCTTTTGAGATGATGGAGAACAATCATGCTATCTAAAGGGACTTTGAAGATGAAGTGATATATGTCATCCACATATGTATTTTGAGTTATTTTTTATTTTTTTTTGTGTCATCTCATTATTCATCAAACTAATCATCAGTTTATGAGTTTTTGGATAACTAGCACATCATCAAAATTCTACAAATCACCTCAATACGATCAATAAATTAATTTTGAATCAAGTTAGATGATGCATGTGTATATGGTAAAGGAATAAGTGGTGTCTAAGGATTTTCGGATCAATCTATGTTTGGAAAACATGAAGATCTAGGTCTAAGTATTTGTTTCTCTTAATTCTTCCAGTTATCCTTCATGATATTTCAAGTTCAATGTAGAAGATCGTTCCACAAAAATGCCTAGATTCTCTTGCCACGTATGAATAATTATTCAGTAACCACCATGAGTAATTCCTAATAGGGCTCACATGAGTTCCAGTTCATCACTGACATATATTTCCACTCACATGAAGTTCTTTGACTCTTCAACAATCATAATTGCAACTCACACTTGTGAATCACTTGATTGGGACAAAAAATATCTATTTGAAAGACAACAAATATTTAAGTGTACAAGAAATCAGCTATGCTCATACCAACAATATTCGATTTGAACATAAAGGACAACGGACATCATCAACCCTACACTTCCATATCTTGAGACATTGAATCACATATGAAATATTTTTCCATCACTCAGATTACCTTCCATGTCACAAATCTATATAATAGAGCTCAAGAATGGAGAATACCAACTTTACAAAGAGTTAAGTTATAAAATATAGACCACGGGGTCACAGAATTTAATAGACAATGACCCCCTAGAATGAGACCTTCATAAATTATAAGTGGATCAGCCATATTGGTCACAGAGGTCAGAAGAAGAAATTCGCCATCTCATAAAGGCACAAATTCTCCCTTGTGGCTTCAACCAATCAACTCTTAAAGGAAACAGAGCATTTGAAAATCATCCCAACAAATAGTGAGGGAAGCCACAACCCAATTCAAGTTACTTGAACAAAGCGCATAAATAAAATGTCAAAAGATCGTTTCAAGAAACACGTTTGTGTGAGAAGAAAGGATTATGGACTCAAAACCAGGGATGCTTCCAAAATAAGGCCTTCAGTCAATTTGGAAGTAGAACAAAGAGAATGGCATGCTTACAAGCACACAACATATTTGACCCAACAAACATAGAAATGTGACCAACACATTAGTTCCACATAAAAGAAGACACAGTCTACTCAACTAGTGGCAGAATTCCAAGTGAAGCAGATCGGTCGGATGCAACACCTTAATATGGTCAAGCACATGGAAATTTTGTCTCCTCCTAGTTCAGTCTCTCTTCCTCTCTTTGACTTCTACTTCTCAATATTGTAATAAATTTTTGTAAATTTAATTGTGTATAATCCCCCTTTGCTCGGGACGAGCAAGGAATCGAGGTGGTGGAAGATGTTGTAGGCGATAGTTGACTCTGTAGACTAGACTCACTAGTTGACTAAGAAATAGTTAGTTGAATGTTGTATTCATAAGTGTAAGTCAGTTGAAGCATCTAATAACTGACCGACCCAGGAAGTTAAGTAGTTACAATTTCCTAGTAACTAGACATATATGAATATAAATATACAAGAACATAGAGACTATGATATATCTATGTGTGATATTGTATACATTGTACTGCATTGCTATATCCTTTAATAAATAAAAATATTTGGGGTCTCACTACTTGTGTATGTCTTTGTCTATATCTATATGTGTGTATATTCTATGTTGCTTTTGTAAGGACTATTGGTAACTATCCCTACTTTTTGCTAGATTACAACAAGATTTATTTCTCCCATACACTTGTGTTCTTTCGAAATGTGGTGAACTTCATTCTGGATGCCCCTTTATGTACCCATATTATTTGTACATGATTTTCATGGGTCTCGTTAACATTATGAATTTAAGAGTGTACATCATGAACATGCATCCAAATACACATTGAAGATGAGGAAAAGGAAGGCTATCACCCATTTAGTACATCTTGAGTGGGATTAGTGGTTAATAACATGTGTTTCCTCCTAGGAGGTCATAGATTCAAATCCAGAGTAGAGTAGGGTATGTACACCTCTGTAGACTTTAGTAGCCAAATTGTTGCATGATGGGGGCTCCCTTCTCCCACAAACAAGGGGGTATCATACACCAATTTGGTGTTTGACTTGGATGTGACCATAAAATGATATTATTATTATTATTAATATTTGTACATAATCCATGTTGGTCCTATCAACATTAGGCATTTAATATTCTACGTCATGAAAATGTAACCTAAAATACATTTAAGAAGATAGGAAATGGGAGTTATTCCTAACATCACCATTCACTCTTGAATCACCTCAATTCCTTACAAGTATATTCTCAAGTACACTTCGACCCATAACTATAATGATTCATTCACATGCTTTTCCACCCCCACAAACATAGCCCAAACAATTATAGTCCCAGACACACTAGTCCCTAATCCACACTAACCCATCCCACTCCTTACACATTACATTTCTTATCCCCTAGGGACCCTTGCATGACAATTGACCCCTAAAACACCTTAAACCTTGACCAACAACATCTCAAGCACACATTGTTCCATAACCATACTAACCTTTCTACACACATACCCACCCCCACACACTTGGCCCCAACCAATTATGATCCCAAAATCACTACATCCCAACACATACTAACCCCTCCCACCCCTTACACACTATGCCATCTATTTCCTAGGGCCCTGATATGATAATTTACCCACGAAACACCTAAATACTTAGCATTACAACACCACTCACACCTTTCCTAGTAATCACAATAAACCTCACACATTTAACCAACCCCATGCACTTAGACCTTACCCATTATGCCCAAAGGAACACTAACCCTTAACACCCTTTTTGAAAAATACCCCCAATCTGTCTAGTAGTAACTTTGGATGAGATTAATTGTACATGACCCGCACTGGTCCTTGATGAGCTACCAAGTCAAATTCCTTAGAAAAACATTTTCGACAACCTTTTTAGAAGATTTCGGCACTTGATTCTCTTGGATTATATCCTCCTCTAATGGGTTTATGGTTCAAGACCAACGGTATCCAATTTCCCAACTAGAAGTGTTATACTTAAGTGATCCTTGGGTCCGTGCAAAAATTCCCTTAAAAATCTGAGCATTTATTTCATCCAGGCACTAAGCCCCTTTTCCTCCACACGATCAGGTGCTATCACCTTGGACTATGACCCAACTATCATAGAATCAAACATCCTATTTTCGGAGTGTTGTTGTCAGACTCCCTCTGATGTGGGTCACTCCGACCAATTCAGGCTCCAAGAAACTCAAACTTCATCGAGCTACAAGACTCTGACAGTTCAACTCTGATGAGCATTGTTACCACTCTAACAGTTTGAACCATGCCACATCGATAGGTCGACTCCAATAGAACAAGAACCACTCCAAAATTTCAAACTCCAAAAGTGTCAGAACTACTTTGACGACATTGCTTCAATAAAACACTGTCATGTTTCTCCCTCCAAAACCATCGATCTGGGTCACTCTGAGTAGATCCTCATCATTGGTTGGGGTATTTCTTTTTACTGAGCCTTCTGATTGTTTATACTTCGATATTCATCAGAATATCCACCTTTTTGAGTATTTATTTCAACGATCACATTCTTCTTTCTTTATCAGTATTCATCTAGTTATTATTCTTCTTTGAATAGAAAAGTTTAACTAAATTCTGATAAATTTCTCTGTCTTCTTTCCATATTTTGTTGATTGATATTCACCCACCTTCTTTTATCTTTGTTCTACCTTCTTATATATGTTCTATTTATGGTCCATGTGACCCCCAATCCTAGTCCTTTGGAAAAACACCTTTAAATTTCAAAGCATTGTAACATACTTTATTATTTTTGATAAATCCCAAGAGAACTAAGTCGGGATCAATTTTGACTGCATTTTATAACTCTCATCACTGAGTATAAATTATTTGAAATTGATTCATCATAATATTATTTTGAGATATGAAAGTATTTTATCTATAAAAGTTCTCTTATGTGTCTGGACCATCTTCTTTTATTTTTATGTGTGATTATAAATCTTTATTTGCACTATGATGGATGTGAGGAAATTGTGTTTATTTTATTCAATATGTGAGGTTCATGGTCCTTTCTCAGGAATTCTCTTAAAATAAATATTTTGTCTTTAACCATTTTTTATCTTTCTTTGAGCATCTACATTGAACCATCTTAAGGTCCTATATCATTTCTAGATCTAAAGTTATTAAAGAATACCATAAGCCAAAGAGGAGTACCACCTCTATAAAAATGAAGGAGGACTTATATCCTCGTGAGGTTTCCATTTCAGTCTTGACTAATTCAAGCTTCAAGAGGAGGTGAGTGATTTCTATGACTTTTACTATCCCTTATTGAATGATTGGGTCTTCTATAGTTATCTCTTCTTTCAATATGTCTACCTTCTTTCTCATGCCTTGAGCCTGATTCATTATTTTCTTTCCTCTACAACTGATTTAGGCTTTGCGTCATCTAATAATTTATTTTGTTATGTTCTCTCATCATCTTCTTTTTTTCTTCTCTGTAAATCTACACTTCCATTATGATACTGCTCATAGTTTCTACCAATGTTATTGTCTCCACTCTGCTCCTGTTCCCATTAGATTTTGTCTCCACATTACCAAAAATGATATGTTGTCCTTTGGATTCTCTCTCATGACTGAAGGATATTTCCCCATATTCCATGACTCTAATATGTATTTCTAACTTTAATTGATACGCTTATACCTCTAATTATGCAAAATGTGTAAGAAACTATTTTTGTTATAATTATGCATATTATAGAAATTTTGTCAATTAATGCTACAGTTCCTTCTTCTGCTCTATTCATGAATAATTATATCATAGTTATCCTTGTTGGGTATGTGTTATATTTTTTTCACGAGTAGTAGTGTCTGCGTTGTGTCGGGCACGTAGGGGGGTTTGAGGGGGGAAAGGGGGGGAATCCTCCCATGCGAAGGTTTGGGGCAAACGCCCCTGAGAATTTGTTTTTGCCTCGGGAAATGTGTCACATTTGTTCCTCATTTTTTCATGTTGCCTCAATTTTCATGTCCATTGTTGGGTGGTTTTTTGGTATATGGTTTTTTGCTGATGTTTTTCTATTTCCGGTTAAGGAATTAGGGTTCTTGACTAATACAGGTCATTGGGTTAGGGTTTTGGATGTCGTTGGCTCCTATATGTAAATTTTATTGTAAACAATGTGTCACTATGGATGAATATAGAATATGATGGTTTTCTCGGTTTGGGTTTCCAGGGGAAAAATCTCTGTGTAATGTTTGTATTTCCCATTGTATCTTTTCTGTTCTTTTACTAAAAATATGTTTGCAGTAAATATTTTACAAGATTAAAATATACATTTGGTATCAGAGCTTTGTTGGCTTCAGGGGGACGCATTTGTGGTCAAGGGTTTGTCTTGGGACTGTGATAAGCCTGGTTACAATGGGAGATCTGTGGTATTTATTTTTCAGGTGAAAAGAAATGGCAAGAAATTTGAAAATGGAGATCGAGAAGTTTAATGGGAAAAGTTTTGAGTTGTGGAAGCTCAATATGGAAGATCTATTGGTGGACAAAGATCAGTGGATCACAGTAGATACATATACTTCACCTATAAGAACTTCAGCAAATGATTGGAAAAAGTTGGATCAGAAGGAAAAGAGAACAATGTGACTATGTCTCTCAGATTCAGTATTATTGAATGTGTCATAGGAATCTACAACCAAGGATTTATGGAATAAGTTGTGGAAGTTGTATCAGACTAAGTCCCTAGTAAATAAACTATGCCTGAGAAATAAGTTGTATAACCCAAGGATGAGAGATGGAGACTTGGTGGCAGAACATTTTAACTCCTTCAATATTGTCGTAAGTCATATAGTATATGTTGAGATTAAAATTTTGGATGAAGATAAGTGTATCAATTTACTGTGTTCTTTACCAGACTCGTGGGATAGTATGGTTGTGGCCATAGGTAGTAATACAAGTGGCTTGATGTTTTATGAAGTGGTCTCATCCTTGTTGTCATAGGAGATGAGACAGAACAATATGGAAGGATAGAGCACAAACGCATTATTTGCAAGAGGACACTCCAAGGAAAGAAATAGATCTAAGTTCTTAAGTGGGATATCTAAGTCTAAGGGTAGATCTAAATATCTCAAAAAAATTGTAAAGGTATGTTGGAGATGTGGAAAATAAAGGCACTATAAGAAGCAGTGTAAATCCAAAGTTGAGAAAAAGAAGGGATCTAAAGAATCTCCTTCTACAGAAGAAAATACCTCCAAGGAAGAAGGAGGGGATGTCTACTTGACTTCTTCAAGAAAACATGCAGATCATGAGGCATGGTTGGTGTTAGTCCCTAAAGTTGCACTTGACTATGAGAGGGAAAGATAGGGAATCATCAGGTTATTGCGATGGTATTTTTCAAGGGTTTTGAAATAGATTTTTAAAAAATGGTTGAAAGATGGTTTAAGGATTCAAATAAACATATAACTCAAATGTAAAAGAAAGAAAAAATCCCACTGGTTTAGTAAATGGTAGTCAACTTAATAGATTAGAAAATAATGTGAATAAAAAGGGGAATATATGAGAGTATCTAGTTTGTCAACTCCATATGTATTTCTTATTTCAAACTATCATTGAGAAACAAGAACATTTACTTGAAGACAATCTTGATAATAAACAAAAACAACAAAGTTTTCACTATGTTACTTAAAATCAAGAAATCAAATGCATTGCGATATAATAAATGACTTCAAGTAAGAAAATAAATAGAATAAGATATGAAAGAGGATCTACCATCAACATGCCTTTGCCATTTAGTATCAATATGGAATATAAATTGTCTTATAATGGATTTTACAAAAAGGTCCTTGAATTCCCAACTTATCGACCTTCATAGAATATTTCTTGTGTCTATTTAAAGTACACATAGTATTCATGTAGATCCTATTTTATAGTTTACAATTTTGCAATAGGATCTTGTCAATGCCTATTTTCTAGGAAAATTAGCTCTAATGAGCACTTATAATTCCTATATAGTAGAGGGATCAACAACCAATAAAAATATAGATTAGGAAATATCTTTACAAAAACTAGTAAATCCCACAAAAATTGAAGCCATATATTGTTGAGTTGTTCCATCTGAGATATCAAAAGTTTCATTTGATCCAAACATTAGGAATCAAGCTATTCATCTTTACTTCCTGAGAAACAACATCGAACAATCAAAATTGAAGAAAAATTCTTCATGAACCATCATGGTATGATGACTGCACTAGCCCTGATGTCTCTCTGTTTAAGGTTGGTTGTTAAAACAACATTATGCCAATATAGCCTGAAATTGGATTCTCTTACCTCTTTAAGAAATGCTTTATGTTCTTTTCTTTTCCTTTTAAACTCCTGTATCTTTTCTTGTTGTTTGGCATTCCATTGCTCAACCAAACATAAAGCTCCTTTACTCTGTCTTTTTCCTTCCTTGCTTTAACTTTAAATTTTGGATATCCCTCTATAGGGGTAGGTAAATTCAGATCTATAGAAGCTTGAGGTTTTCTTAATTTAATCACATATTTTGAAGATAATCTAGAACTAATATCTTCATCCTTAGTGCTATCAGAATCTCTGGTTTCTAGAAGGTCTTGCATCTGGTCTGCTTCTGCAAAAAGATCATCTCTGTCATAATAAACTACATTTGTACCTTTAAACACAGATTCAGATATTGAATCTTATTTTGTGGTTTCTTTAGTCACAGGTCTTCTGGAGTACTAAGCAACCTTCTTTTCCTTTTCTTGTTTATTCCTCAAGTCTTCAGATTCTTTCTTAGTTCCGTGTAAAGAAGATGCCACTTCCTATTTTTTTATCCCCTTCTTAGAATCCTCTCAATTATATTCTATAATTATAATATTCTCCTTCTTGATGGAAGGATGGAACATTGATTTTGAATTAAATCTAAATTTATTGGCAGCTCTAGTGGAATTCCTCCTAGGGAACTTAGGTACATGTGTTTTGTTTTTGCTCTATTTTTTACCCTTTGAATTCTTATTAAATATAGATTGTTGTTTCTATTTGACTGGAGTTTGAACTGGGCTTGTAGTGTAATCCTCATATTCACCAATTTCCCTCTTTATGTCTAGATTAGGATAGATGTCAATGTCTTCATTCTTTTTAGGCTTCTTACCTTGACTAGTGGTAGCTTTCTCATGGTCTTCACCTACAGGAAAATCCCCAATAGTTTGTTGAGTTTGCAATTTTCTCTTTCTATCCCGAGTTACCCTAGCTGCAGGTGACTCTTCTTTTATTAAGACTTTGGTGGCTTGAGGAGTCTGTTTCTGTCTGGCTGATTTCTTCCCCTTGACAGTTTTGGATTTACTTGACTATAAATCCAGTTTTAAGGAATGGATTAACCAATCCTAGGATATATGGACTTCATTTAAGGAGGATACTACTAATGTTCTAATTAAACCTTGATAAACGAGACTTATTTTTGCTGTAGCGGGATGGGATTGAACCCTCTTAGACATCTTGGATAAACTTTTTAACAAAAAATAGGGTAATTTAAGAGGATAAACACCATTTATATGAATCAATAGTCTCATATGATAGAGATAAACCAAGGAAAACCTGCCTTCACATGTAATGTACCTATGGATAATTAGCAAGGCAGTGTGCCATTCTTTCCTTACCGAGCTGTGTGGTATACCCTTGCTCCAGTTAGGGTTTTGATTCTCTAGAATTAGAAACTGATTTGCAAATTCCATGACCACATTCTCCTTCTTCCACCATCTTTATCCATACACTGGCAATATGTAAGCTTTAGCAATAGAATGTTCTGTCACATGCATCAAAAATTTTCCAACCATAGATTCAAAACCGTCAAAATTCGGTGCAAACACCATCAAAATTTGTTCATCATGCCCTTGGAATGTTGAGAAAAAATCAAACCAACCAACATCCTTGAATGTCTGTGCCATCTGAGGGAATGCTTCAAGTAACTCTGTGCCTTCTGGCTCTAGTCTGATTATCTGGCCACTCTTTTTGGGTGCCATACCGTTGATTTTATCCTGTAAACAATTCTGAGAAGTTTGATGGTTGAATCCTCAATTCTCGAGAGATGTTTAAATCCAAAAGTTATTTCTTGGTCTATAATCCCTGCATAAAATAACAGACATACTAAAATAGGAAGGTTATGATTTTATCCATGATGATCGGATGTGTTGATTTGATGCAGGTATGGAGAGTACAACTCAATCCTTCGTATAATTCTGTTATCATAAAAATAAAAACCCAAAATAGATGATAACGAAGTAGGAAGATCATCTAATCATGATTTGATGAGTTAGGAAACGATCTAGGCAGGGTGGCGCATGCAAAACCATGATTATTCTCAGTGCTGCAGGAACAATGCTATTCTTGTAGCACCTTTCTTGACTTGAAAAAATTTGAAAATTCAAATAATGAAACAACAAGTGATGTGACAAGAATTATCATACCAAATCCTAATCTTTAAAAACTTCAAAAATTATTTTTAAAAAATGCAATAAAAATGAAAAATAATCTTCCATGTCAAGAAGTAAAACAATTGTTTTGACAGAAAAAACATGAAAAATGAGAGGATAGGAACTAAGGACACTCTCTCAATAAAAACCAAGGTTAGAGACTTACAATGGTTCCTTCTCGGGGTAAAGTTTTATGTTCAATCTTTAAGAACTGTTGACCAATTCCTTCATATCCTTATGATTCTCTTTATTTCCATGTTCTGTCATCCTTTATTTAAAACCACAGACTGTAAAGAAAAAATTCCATTGGGTATATGGAGTCTTTATTTCAGTTCAAAAAGTAAAACCTATTGTACAAACTAAACTTTATTATTGATCTTAAAGGAAATAATGCTTCAGGAATCTCCCATTTACTGGGCCTCCTAAAATCTCACTATCATCCAAATTATGTAAGAGAAAGGTATTGTTGTTCATGACCTTGGCTACTTTAAAAGGACCATACCATAAGTTGTCAAACTTACCATGTTTAGCTTTATCCTCTCTTATAGCATCTCATATAAGTA
>JASDQU010309813.1:4784-15264 GCA_032191745.1 Picea mariana | reverse complement strand
AATGTGCTCTGTAACTGAACCCTTTTGCTTGAGATTTATCAATTGGCTAAAGAAGGTATTGCTCCTTGTATCCTCATAGTGTGCTATCATTTCTTCCATGAAAAATGTCCAAGTGACGAGTGATTTGCGAGAACACAACCATATATACCATCCAATTGATTGGGTTCTAAATATAAAGAAGCAATTCATACCTTTTGTGTATGTGGCACATTATGTAGATCAAAGAATTGCTCCATCTAAAGTATCCATGTGATAGGGTCATTGCCATCAAACTTCCTGATATCGATCTTAGGAACGTGGTTGGTCTTCAACCCAAAGTTAGAGTTTCTCCATTATTGATTCACCTTCCTTGTGTCCTCATCATGAATTTCATGGGATACATTTTCACTTTCAGGTGTCCTCTCTATTACGAAAATTTTCTATTGTGTTATTGCTAATGTATGTTAACAGTTGCTTTCAATCACGACTGGAATCTCATCTAAAGCCAACTGATACAAGTATAATATAATTCTCAAGTTATCAATGATTATTGTCAGTGATTAACTCAAATGAACCAACAAGGATAGTGTACACATATGTTGCAAAAGTCTATGATCATTAAAAAGCCATACAGTCTTGAGGCTGCTTGCAAAATTTAAGTAGTTAAATGTTTTGTTTGTGAAGAAAGATAGTCAGTGATTTCAACACTGCATAATTGTCATCTAGTTCTCAACTCAGGCAAACTTCATGTTTAATAATATTTAGAACTTTGGAGGCTGAAATATGAGTTTGCATAGAATAACGCCTGGTTTTAGGGTTTAACAACTATGTTAAACCTTCTTTGTGAACTGTAATCTCAATTAATATGTTCAAGACCAACGGTATCGGTATGGGTTCCATTTTGAAAATGGCCCGCCCCACCTGAATGGCATGTCAAAGAAGGACAAAGATGAATGAAAATCCCAGGCAAATTTGGTGGAATAGATGCCCCTTAGTCCTTACACCTTAGTTGAAGAAAATGCATGTTATGCAGTGTAGCCCTCGACCTTGGAGCATGTTTCATTGTTAACACTAAGATTACTACCCCCACCCCCCTTTTTCAAATCTATAATTGTCATGGAATCAAGTTTTCACATGTTGAAAGCCTAGTACAACCACGTTAACAGGGAATCATTGCATTTCAAGAATGAGTTACTAGACAAGTTTTGAATCTAGAGCACTTCAACTAGACTTGGTGCATATTCAAGGATGATTAGATTCAAGAATTGATATGCAAAGGGCCAAAAAAGGGTGAGAAGGATAAAAGAGAGATGAGAGTTCATTTCTCTCATTATGTTGATCAATTTTACTAATCACATTGAACTCTCATTATGTTGATCATTTTTACTAATCACATTGGGGAGAGCTCTTGTAGCTCGACTACAAGGGTTTTGCAGCAAAACCCTTGTGGATGGTTTTGGTGGAGAAAGATTCAACCCTAGCCAACCTGGAGAAATAATCACTCAGATTCTTCATTGGTTTTCCTTGGCTGGAGATTTTAATCATATTTCAGGGTTTTGGGATCTTTATTGAGGTAGAAATTTGGTTGTGGCAGCTGTTTTTTTTTACTATTGAAGAAGGTATTTCTTATGTGAGGGACCGAATAATCTGGAAGAGAGGTTGATTTTTGCTATTGGGATAGAGTACCTTGCTGGATTGTTATTTCTTTGTGGTTGGGCCGAGTTACAGGCTTGGGGAGGTTGATTTTTGTAGGAGGAGGCGAGAGTATTCTAGTTACTAAATTAATCGTACATTAACATCATTTCAAGGCATGTGATACAATTCTACTACAACATACATCAATTTAATAGGCACCATAGCCACCTCTGAAGCATTTATTTAATAGTCCAACTAACTAACATATATCAATTAATTGACATAATTCCGCCTATGAAGTGTTCCAACAAAAGTCCAGCGACAAATTACATACACCAAGTAAATGATGCAATTACCACCTATGGAACATGACCAGAATTAAATAAGAGGATARATAACGTGACAAGTTATAGGTCCCTTAAGGAGGTGTGAAAACAAGGAAAGGTTTCAGTTGAAAAKCTTMWCCTAGATCCCRCTTCCAASTGTGTAAGTACCTTTTTCCCATCTATYCTAAAGTTTTCTTGAAATGTGGTAAGATAATAAATTAGTTCAAKATGTGGGCTATGCCAATGAAATTTCACCCTAGCATTCAAGAATAACCAYTYGGTAAGCCCACAAAGTTGAAGAACAAGCCTTAGGTTAAAGTGACGAACTTCACAAGAGCCTTTACATGATCAAAAGTGTAGGTATGAAAATCTTTCATTACCTAACATTGCATTAATGGAATATCTATTTTTACATTGTTAGATTAACTTCATCTTGGGTAATAACATTGTGAAAAGGAGGGCTGGGTATGAATGCCTATACACAAATTCTTGTAGGAAAGATAAAAGATTTAAGGATAACTAAGGTTTCAATAACAATAAGGTATCAAAGCTAAATTACCTTCTAACTAAGAAAAGAAACAAAGGAAAACTTAATAAACCATCAAGATACAATGTTAAACTATGACCCCACTTAGAACCCTAAGAAGGGTTAAATCTTATTAAATGAGGCGTAAGGGTTCCATTGCTTCCCAACGCATCCTATGGAAAGGTAAGAGTAAAGCGATCTTAAGGAACAAAAAGAGAAAAAGAGGATTGTCTTTCATCCCCAAGGTGAAGAGTGAGCTACATGTTTGGTGTCACTCCAAATTATAATAACAAAAAGGTGAGGATCAAGGATTCTAAAAGGATAGCGACTATCCAGAGGGATAGAGATGGGTTAAATTTTTATTTAATTCAACCACAAGGGATTCAATGCCCGACTAGATCCATTCAACTTAGCACATACCTTAAACTCAGAATTCGACGGTAATGCATTGTTCTAAAGCTCTGGTAAACATACAGTCGGGCTCATCACTCAAAGTAGAATGCAATGATGAATGTTTTGGGGTGCACACAGTCAACATAAAATCGCCACAACAAAAGGACATTGCCTGTACGATCATTCAACTGAAATTTAACAGAGAAGTGAATGGAGTCTCCCACATATTTTTTTGGTGAACACGAGGGCTCGGATCTATGTATGTTTTGCAGAAAAATGCCAACTGTACAAGGGTTCCGCATTGTACACTATTTACTAATCACATTGGGGAGAGCTCTTGTAGCTTGACTGCAAGGGTTTTGCAACAAAACGCTTGTGGATGGTTTTGGTGGTGAAAGATTCAACCCTAGCCAACCTAGAGAAAGTATCACTCAGATTCTTCATTGGTTTTCCTTCGCTGGAGATTTTAATTATATTTCAGAGTTTTGGGATCTTTGTTGAGGTAGAAATTTGGTTGTGGTAGCTATTTTTTTTTTTAAGGTATTTCTTATGTGAGGGACCGAATCATCTGGAAGAGAGGTCGATTTTTGCTATTGGGACAGAGTACCTTGCTGGATTGTTCTTTATCCATGGATGGGCCGAGTTACAGACTTGGGGAGGCCGATTTCTATAGGAGGAGGCCGTATTTACCTGTAGACCAAGACTCCAGTTGTGGTGGCTATATGTCATTGATCATGGAACAATTCAAGCTGATAGAGGGCACGATCTAGGAGTTGAGCCAATTCTCTCTTTTAGATAGACTGTATCTACTAAAGGGGGCCAAGTTCGCCATTGTACAAAGGAGATTTTCACTTACACCCTGACCATATTGTTGTCTGTTTATTGTTTGTTGCATTGCTGGAGTTTATTTCATTGTGGAGGGTGTCCTTACCACTATTATTGCCAGCTGTAACAGGTCAGATAAATATATAATAAAAATCATATTTCTTGTGTAGTATTTTCCCTTGTTGTTATGTTTTTTTTGTGAAGAATTTCCCTTGGTATATGGCTGTAATGTTTGACAATGGGCATGTAATATGAACATTAAACTAGGTTTTGGAATCACTCAGATTCTTCATTGGTTTTTCTTGGCTGGAGATTTTAATCATATTTCAGGGTTTTGGATCTTTCCTGAGGTAGAAATTTGGTTGTGGCAGCCGTTTTTTTTTATTGAAGAAGGTATTTCTTATGCGAGGGACCAAATCATATGGAAGAGGCCAATTTTTTCTATTAGGACAAAGTACCTTGCTGTATTGTTATTTCTCCGTGGTTGGGCTGAGTTACAGGCTTGGGGAGGCCGATTTTTGTAGGAGGAGGTTGTATTTATCTGTAGACCAAGCCTCCAGTTGTGGTGGCTATATGTCACTGATCAGGGACCGATTCAAGTTGATAGAGGGCGCAATCTAGGAGCTGGGCTGATTCTCCATTTTGGATAGACTGTATCTACTAAAGGGGGTCGCGTTCTCCATGGTACGAAGGAGATTTTCACTTACAACCAGGGCATATTGCTGTGTGTTTATTGTTTTCTGCATTTTTGGAGTTTATTTCATTGTGGAGGGTGTCCTTACCACTATTATTTCCAACTGTAACACATCAGATAAATATATGATAAAAATCATATTTCTTGTGTGGTACTTTCCCTTACTGTTATGTTGTTTTTGTGAATAATTTCCCTTGGTATATGGCTATAATGTTTGTCAATGGGCATGTAATATGAACATTAAACTGGGCAACAAAGCTTCACTCATCCCATGAAAACTACATAAACTAAACCAAACGACAACCCATAATTATAACAGCTGCAACAAGGGTTTATCTAGGAGGTTTAGAACGTGCTTGTAACATGCTAGTCAAACCTCTTGCGTAAGAAATAAGTCACAACAAATAGAGGGAAGAGTTTTATAGTGGAACTTGTGCCCATTTACCAAGTGTTTGATGGAAATACAACACCAGAAAATTACCAAAATACTACAACATTAAATACAAATTTGTGACATCAAGTAGGTGGGACATTGCAGAAAACCTCAAGATGGTATGAATGATAAATTACTAGAGGCACAGTTCGTTCTTTGTAGTACCGCAGTGGTAAGAAAATTTGTTGATTTATTCTAATCTTTCTGTGATGGTGGTATGGGTGGTTTGTGAGTCAAACTCTCAATGGCATTGTAGAGAATAATATGATGAATAGTGACACACATGCATGTGTGTCACTTCATGGGTGGATCTTTTACATATACTTACTAATTACTTTTTATATTACTGGGATCATTGGGATTGTAATATATTTTGATTTCTTTATATGTTTTTGTATTTAACTAAGATTTTATTGCATTCTGCAGGAGTTATCATTTGAGTCAGAGCAAGGTCCTCTATCTGTTTCAGAAACTGTAGATGGAATCCATGAGTTGGAAAGCTCAAGAGAGGGGACATCTAATGATAAGTCCAAGGACAAAGAAGATAAAGACAAGGAAAAGGGTAAAGAAGTTGAAAAAGAAAAGTGGAAGGAGAGAGACACTAATAAGAAGGGAGAGAAATAAAATGAGAAGGATAAATTAAAAAGCCTTGATGGTGCAAACAACAAACTTAGACAGCCTCTTGCAACGACCTCCAGGTTGTGTTAGTCGTGACCTTATTGACCAGTTGACAGTAAGTGACATGCTTATTATTAGATATTTCTATTAAGGTTTCTGGTGAGACATGAAACCCTATGAATATGGGAATGCTCTATTATGATTTTTGTTGCAGGTAGACTTTTGTTATCTGAATTCAAAAAGTAACCGTAAAAAGATTGTGAGAACATTATTCAATGTACCTCGGACATCCTTAGAATTATTGTCTTATTATTCAAGAATGGTGGCAACATTGTCGACTTGCATGAAAGATGTAGCTTCAATGCTTCTGCAGCTGCTAGAAGAGGAGTTCAATTTCTTAATAAATAAAAAGGTACCTTTCTTGTCATTGTACATTTTTGGCATGATTGACTGATACCATGTGCTACAATTATGAATCATATGTCATAAATTTTGTTTTGAATGTTCATAATTACCTTGCCATAAAAGACCATCCTCTCTTTCTTTATCAACTCTTTCTAGTGATCTGCAGATTATTATCCCCTTGGTGGTTTGCGTTTTTAGATATTTCTTGTATTATTAATTAATGGCATTAAGAGAAGTTATGTGGTTATGGCCTTTTGTTTCGGTATTGTTAGTGACTTTTTTGAAAACATTACATGGTACTTCCTGTATTTTGGTCTTTTGTTATATTGAGATAAAGTATGTTTCTTTGTTAAACATGCCATTGTCATCTTATGCTATTAAGTTTTAATTGTTAAGTGTATATGTTAATCATATTTTTGTGCAGGATCAAATGAACATTGAAACAAAGATAAAAAATATAAGGTTCATTGAGGAATTAGCAAAGTTCAAAATTGCCCTAGCAAGTTTTCTATTTACCATCTTGAAGGTGATCTTTAATGCCATTCTTTTGGGAAAAAATTTCATGTCACAAGATTTCATTCCACTTTTTATGTTTTAGACAATAACATCTCCGTGATTCCATAGACTGTGAGCCTTATCACGCTTTTGCACAATAATTATCCCGAGGTATGAAACTCTTCAAAGGAACTGCCATAACTGGGTTTATTGAGTTCTAATATTTTGGCCATCAAACATGTGTTATGGGCTCTTAAATGAACAAATGTTTGCTAGCAAAAAGATATTTCAGGAGATCTAGCTTCTAATTGTAACATTGTCTCCTAAGATGATATATATGTCTTGTTTTGAAGAAAATTAGGAGGCCTACACAATTGCTCTGGTGTTATGTTGCACATGGTGCTCAAACAATGCAACTTTGGTACACAAGTATTTTTTGGAGAGGATTTCTCTCCAAAACATACTTGTGCACCAAAGTTGCAAATGGTTCGACATCTAGAGAAGCTAAGAGCTGCAAAATTGATAAGAATGTTGTTGATATGAAAAACCTTTTTTTTGTAGTATGTTTGGGCCATGGTTGATAATATTTGTTCCACTTCAAGATATTGTGATATACTATCCAAGTGAGCTTTAAGCCTTATTTAGGAAAATATTTGAATTTTTCTATTTAATATTTCTGTACGTCCAGTTGTTCATAAGGTCTTTATCTAATATCATAAATTTAATATTGAGAACTATAAAAGAAGATAGTAAAAGAATAGGAAATCCTCTAACTGAAGCAATGTTTGAGGTCATTGTACTCAATTTTGTGGTTGTTGGATTTTTCAAGTGCCACAGTGCCTTAACGGGAAATAATCTTAGTGAGTTAGTAAAGTTCTGAACAAGTTAACCTTAGACTGTTTTCAACGATTTCTGAGGCCTATTTCAGTGATTTCTGAGGTTGATTTCTGTAAGGTCTTATTGAGGTGGTATTTCAAATACCGAGGCCAAGGTAGATCTAAATCCCTCGACTTCAAGGAGTCTGGAACACCATAGTTCTTATATTGGGAACAAGCCTAGTTCCAGAGGCCATTTTCAAATTTAGAAAATCCCATTTCAATTTCATAGGCTTGATTTGGTCTCCGAGGCTTTCTTTTTCTATGCCCCAATTTCAAATTTCTAAGGCCTGGCTTCAGATCCTAATGGATGATTTCAAAACTCAGGATATTTAGTCGAATTTTGAGGCCGAGTTTGAAATAAGTGAGGCCATTGTTTGATTTCTGAAGCTTCTTTTGGAATATTTGAGGCAAGTTTGAGAACAAATAGTTTGTTGAAAATAGTTGTTCTATAGAGCAGAGACTAAAGATGAACGTTTGTTCTGAAACTATTTTTTTGTATTTTAGTGAAGGGAGAAGGATTCTTGTAATGTTCTGTTCTTCTTTGTAAGTTATTACATTACCTGGTCTGCATATTTGTGGTACCTGTCACCTATCAAATCTACATTCAATGTGTACAAAGTGCTAACCACAAAATGAAACCTCAAGGGAACTCAGGAAGGCTACCCATTGTCATCTTGGTAGCTCTTCCCCACTCTTTAAGTTGGGTCTCCTCCAGCACAAGGGGGGCTTCCCTAGGAATAGGATTGCTACAGTTTTATCACAAAATATCAAGGTGAAAAGGAGAAGTTAAGTTTAGCAAAATATAAATGTAAAAGATAGATTATAAAAGGGTGATGGGAGGATCAAGATTAGTGTCAAGTCCATTGTGCAAGTGGAGTCAAAGGATAACAATATGAGGTGTCTTCTTGTGTGATTGTGTGACCTGAATCAAGATTCTACTACAAACTTATCTTGCTTCACACCAAAACATAATAATTTTTGTAGGAATCCAAATGAAGAAAGACATCCAAATGTATATGAGGGTGTGCCCACTAATGGAAAATGGAATATGTAGCTAATATGACTTAAAAAACAAGATACATAATGACATTTTCCAACAATATACACAAAGGATTTAAAGGGAGACTGAATCACAATTAAATCTCCTCTTAACAAATGCACAATCTTCTTAACGAGGAATTTTGTTACGTATGTTCTAGCCCTTCCTTGACAAATTTGATGCAAAGATTTCAGCCTTAGTATTCGGCAAATTAAGAACAAAAGACACATTATAACTCCCAAGAGAAATCCATAGCTTGCATAGCCTTCAAGATCTTCAACAAAAGTTCAATTGGGGAGAGCTCCTAAATTCAACCATACATCAAATGGGGAGAGAAAACCCTTATATAGGTTTCATCTCTATCTCTTCAACAATAAAGAAATATATGTTTTCCTAGATCCATCAGTTCTCCAAGGAATAACAATAAAATATCTTTCTCAACAACTTCCTTACTAAAAGTAGCAATGAGTTGTTGAGATCCATATTCTTCTCCAAGAAGAAATAATAAAATATCCAAGGAAAACAATACAATAATTCTCTCATGTAACCAACTCCACGAGACAAGACGACAATAAAAAAATAATGGAGTTGGTTATGCAACACCCTCAAAGAATATCACAACAAGGTGGGATGCATCCTCTAGATGAGTGTGTGGTTGGTTGACCATGAGATAAGCTTCCATATGTGTGCCAACCAACAAAGCAAGTAAATAAATATCAAGGGTGTGCTTCTCCATGTGGCACATGTGGTCAAAATGCGGCGAGGGGTTTTAAAATGACAGATTTGAAAGTGCCGCAACCCCTCAATATTTAACGGATTTTTTATTATAACCACTTTTCGAAAATGTTGTATTTACTCCGCATCTAATGACATTGATCTAGAAAAAATCATAGCACTTTGTCAAAATATATTCTCTAATAAGCTAGCACACATCACTTAAAGTACCCTTCCACACGTGCCATCCAAAAATAGTAAGAAGACCAAGTAAAAATCCAACGACCTCCTCAAACCAACCCAAGGGAGGTTGCTCCACAAGAATATCTCCATTAATGTGCAATGTAACCAACTCAAACTACACATGTTCCTGCAGTGCTAGGTCATCTCATCAAATACCATGAAAATTGTGGAATGCATGCTCCATATGGAACATGTGGCTCCAAAATGAAGACGTCCCATCAAGATAACCATAAAATAATCCATCATGTGGTCTTCAAGGTGATGACAAGTCAAAAATCCATATAATAATGCCATGAGCCACATACCAAGTCAACAAAATCTCAATTAACTCCAATAAGAGGGGATGGCCCTATTACCACACAAACTCTTGTTAGATTGGAAAGTCCTAACCACAATGGGAGAGCCTAGAGGCAACTACTAGGAAATCCACTCATTGTCACTTCAATGGCCTTGCCTTTCACTTTAGACTAAGAAGATGGGGTTTCCTAGCCCATGGGAGTATCCCTAGAGTCAACTTAGCTTATGCGTTGTAGTATGGGAGTAGTATTAGCTTAGGTTGCTTAATGAGGTGTTTAACCAAACAATTAATTTACCTTTAATAAATGTGACTAAGTTGCATGAAACATGGAAATGTCTAGAAGTTTCTGAAACGTGAACGTATGGAAACGTGACCCCCCCATAATGGGTACGTCGAGGGAAACACCAACAATCTTTCATATTCTAGATGGTTTGAAATAGGTGGCCCAACACCCTCTATAATTGAAAACTTTGATTCAACCTTTTAGATATAGTTGATGAAATAGGTGGCTCATTACCAATATATCACCCAAGATCAATCCTTCATGGTTTGTTAACATGTATTTATATTTGATATCGATTCATCGTATATTGTTTCACTTCTGATCCACAATGGTGTTCTAGATCCATATGTGAGAAAAATTTCTAGTCAACTAACAGATTGTAGAAGGGACATGTCCTTTAGGGGTTCTCATGGTCCAAGTTTATGCCCTATTCGTTTAAATGACAAGGGAGAGTGGTTATCACATGTATTTTGTGTTATCATTGGATTGTGATGGTTAGAGTGAGTCAACGCACTCTATGGATGTGAAGGGAGGTAAAGTCCTCAACTTTTTTTGAGAGGAATTGGGAAAACTAGGGCGAGGGGTGTAGGCCTCTAGATGGATTAAAAACTAAGTGTAGATCTGAGTGTGTAACTTAGGGTTGGATATTGATTTTAGATGGTGAGTTCTCTTAGGTATTTAACAACAAAGTGAATA
>JASDQU010309812.1:121970-140983 GCA_032191745.1 Picea mariana | reverse complement strand
TCAATAATAAATTTAATGGATAAACTAGAAGTGGACCCAACCCTAAAATAAGGAAAGTGGGCCAAGTGACCTAGAAGATGTTTTTAAGGAAGCTACTTGGAGAGTATAAATAAGAGACAAGGCTCTCTCATTTGAATCACAATTGAGAATATTGAATATCTATAGGTGTATGAGGTAAAAAAAGGATATCTAAGCCTAAATTCTGAGGAAAGTGAAGAAAAGACAACCGAAATGCAAGGAAGGATAAATTCTTTTGATGGTGCTTTCTAAGGTATGTTATTTACAGGTCATCTCACCATTTTCGCTATAACTATTTTTCTATAATGCTTCAGACCTTGAAATTTATATGCAAGTGAGAAAACATATCCAAGTATCCGTGGTTAAAAATTAAGCTTGTGGTTCATTGTATTTTTGGAGTTACACTCCATGGAAAATAGGGTTTGTGGCCAGTCCTGAAACTAGTCAAAATCAGGTGTTTTGGGTAAAAACTTCATAACTTCTTCATAAAAGATCCCAATTTAGTGAGACCAAATTTTTTGGTTAGGTTATAGTCTTTAGTATTTTGGGTAACAGTTTCAGATCAATTCATCAAATATTTTGTGCGGGGCATGCTCTACAAGGTCACTCTCTAGAATAAGCCAGAATTCAACAAGGTATGCCATTTTTTCTATAACTCCTTTTCTGAGAGGTTCCATGTAGTGACACTTGGAGGAATTGCATAAAACACACTGAATAACATTGTATATCAGTTTTAGATCTTTATACATTACAGGTTCAAAGTGATGATTACTTCAAGTTAGGGTTGTTGTCTAATCCAAAACTAGGTATGTGAGACTAAAGAAAGGTTTGATGAAAATGCTAGTCTCTTGTTTTTAAAGTTAAGGAAGGTTTGTAGGAATGTGATCATATACACCAGGTCTATTACAGAGCTACAAATCAGATTTGGATGATGAAATTGATGAGGGATTTTGGTTGTGGTACATTTTGAGTACATGGTTGAGACAAGTAGTTGATGAGTTGGTGCACATACATGAGGTGCATAGTTGATGATGTTGGTACATATTGATGAGTCATAGTTGATGAGTAGTTGACACATGATTGGTACATACTTGGTACATGGTTGGATGCACTTGTTTATGGTACAGGTTGATTACAGGTTGGTGCATGGTTGATGCACTTGTTTATGGTACAGGTTGATTACAGGTTGGTGCATGGTTGATGCACTTGTTTATGGTATAGGTTGATTACAAGTTGATGCATGGTTCAGATTTATTGGTACAGGTTTATAATGGTATATCTCACAGTGATAGCGTGACAGTGGTTCCATCATTCTACTTCTACTTCAGGGTGGCAGGACGGGGCAAGGACAGGTGGTTGTAGCCACCTTCCGGTTGTAGCCGGAGAACATTGGGGGTTGTAGCCTCCTTCTAGTTGTAGCCATAGAATTGGGGAGTTTGAGCTTTCCTTAGGTTGTAGCCTAAGAAAATAGGGGGTTGGAGCCTCCTTCTAGTTGCAGTTGGAAAACAAAGGAATTTGGTGCTTCCAATGAATGTAATTCTTCAAGACATATAAGAAAAAACATTCCGTGGTTTTCTCCCGATTTGGGTTTCCACGTAAATCATTGGTGTACTGTGTATGTGTGTGATTGTTTATTTCTTACTGCTCATTATTGGATAATAATTCTACATTGATATAACATTTGAAGAAAAAGGATTATAATTATGCTATTACTGATTCACCCCCCCTCTCAGTAATCCAACATCTATGTGATCTCTGTAACACTATTTCTCTCGAGCTTTTCTTTCCTCCTGTGTGTTCTTCTGTATACTTTTTCCATGGTTGACATCAATGACAATTGATCTTCCAACGAATTTCTGCCCCAAGGCCAAGGATGAAAATTGAGGGGGAGCGGTCTTCTCAATTGGTCATAATGTGAAACTAAAAGGTTGTATAAGTTAGGTTAGGTTTTGTTAAAAGTGTATTGACGTATATAGTGAGATGTGATAATGTCTCTGAAGCCCAGTGCAAACGTGACTCTCCAATTGGTGGTAACTAGGACCAATAGGCCAAGGAAAAATAAGGTAAGGAATAATTACATATAATAAAGAAAGATAATTTTTTATGAGAAAGAAAGAGAAGTTTGTATAAGAAAGAAAGGGCTTTTGATGAGTTTTAGATTCATTTATGGCAGGGGATACTAATGTTTCAACTCTCATTTTCTTTTCTTCTGAGGTT
Source organism: Picea mariana (assembly GCA_032191745.1). Lineage (NCBI taxonomy): Eukaryota > Viridiplantae > Streptophyta > Pinopsida > Pinales > Pinaceae > Picea > Picea mariana. The sequence continues at coordinate 138,748 of JASDQU010309812.1, read as the reverse complement.
AAGTGGACAAGCCTCTCCAAATTGTCTCCATAGAGAGAGCTCCTATCTGGCTGGAAGTCAAGATATTTTTTTTTATCAACCGAAGATGCAAAATCCATTCATTTCTTATTGAAATTGTAGTGATTACCTTAGATTCAATCCAATTGATCCTGAAGATAAACACCAACAATTTGCGAAGGAAGGTCATAAAAATAAGTATTGCTTATTAATTTGTGTTTTATACATCTTCCTACAACTACAAGTACACTTAATTTGCAAATAAAATTGTGTTAATCAAATTGTTGTATTTCTAGGTCATCTTTGAAGTGAAAATTGTAAATTAGTAGTTTCAAGCCATGCATAAGGAGACTCACATTGTCTCCAACCTATAACAATAGCCAAATAATCATAATATACTATCAATACAAAAAAACAAAAAAATTAAAATGTAAAATCATGCATCGAAACGACATACCTCATCACAATCAAGTATCTTACTAAACATCTCCATACCAATCATAGTAGTTTTCATTGGATCACCCAGTAGTAAAGATGAAATTTAAGTAGTGAAATTGAAAACCTAGCACTGTGGACATCAATAATAACTTCATGTGTAATGTGTAGATGAATACCTCTCTTAGCCCTAAGACTTAAACATCCTCCCCAAACTTAATAGCCCCTTTCTCAACATGTCCAATCACCATCGTTCCACGAACCTGAGGTAATTTTTAGGGCAGAAAATATTAATACAAGATAAATTTGCTTAAAGATGAAATGACTAACAAAAGAAAACATTAAATGATTTGAAAAATAAAATATATTTTCACGAACCCATGTGTCTTGAGGAGGAGAAAAATGATCCTTTCACGTGTCCAAAGGATTGCATGCAGAATATATGACTTGCAACTTGTATAAAGGTGTCGGGGCTCAAGAGGGAGTGCCTAGAAAAGTGAATTATCTATATCGTATTGACATATAGAGCCCATATGTATTTATTGCTTACAAATGTATTAATCCTAATAACAAGTAGAGACTGAAGCCTAGAAGCACTCGTTTCCTGGCGTTCATGCCTTAATCCATGTTGTTTTCGAGGAAAATCCCCAACAATAGTGGGATTACTACAACAAATTGATAACCGTAAAGATAGAAAATTCCCAAAGATAACATACAATAAAGATTTTATAACTGATTCAATTGAAATAACCAACTATCACGAGGAGAAGAAAAATAAACCCACTGGAAGTCCTACATTTGATGTTGTTCTTGAATTCTATAATCTTCTCACTCTTTCCTGATAGCTTCCCCTACAACCTATAAAAACTTCAGGCATACAAGTCTACGAGGAGAGGTAATTATACTAATAACTACCCATTAGTTCAAGTAAATACAAAAGGAAATCAATGCAACTAGTTTTCTATACAACATATATCAAATAAATGCAAATTAAATATTATGAACATAATGTTTCGAAGGAATGAGATTCTTATAAATATTCAACAGTTTTGGTTGTTACACTATATATCTATCCTATTGTGGAATTGCCCTATCAAAAAGACTCTGAGTCCCTCCACCCAAGATCTTGCTTAAAGGTTGGTCATGACCTTCAATTCACTAACAAACTCAAGAAGGATATAAGGGAAACTCCTAGTAAGATTGAAAGGTGCTCAAAGAAGAATGGAAACAAGGGTTTCCAGGTTAAGAACCAACAAAAAATGGGAGGTATGTGGGTTTACAAACATGGAGGGGATTGTTATAACCCTAAATTTCTCTACACATGCATACCTATCCTTTGGCCTTCTTACTTGCATTTTTTGCCAAAGCATTGCTGAGTTGCTCTTCTAAAAAACCCATTTTTTGAAGATGCACGCACCCTGCACCAATACTGCCTACGTACATACCCTTGCTGCATCACTACAACCCACGTACATACACATGTTGCACCATTACTACCCGTGTACATACCCTTTCTGCACCACTACAACCCGTGTACATACGCATGCCGCACCATTACAACTCACGTATACTTGCAAAAGTTGCAAAAAATAAAAAGTTACAAGGAATTCGTTGATATTATGGGCTATTGGGTAGTTTCCCAACTAATCCACCGCCTATAGCCCGTCACCCAAGCAAATAACCATTCTTTTTTCATATAAAAGGAGGTTTTGGGGTTTCATTTTACATCTAGACATAAGAATACTAAAAATATACCCATTTCAAATCCCCTCCTTGCCCAAGTTATTGCAGCCCTTTTGTGAGAATTGCCTCAGCATTCCCCAATTAGCCCTTCTTCCTCCATAGAACCCATTCACTTCCCAAGAAGAGATCATAAGGTTGAGAGGAGAAGCCATATAAAGGTGCACTTGGAGCTTGGTGAAGAGGAGCCTGAAACAGGTTCATGGAGCAGTAGCCATCTTTGGTTGTAAAGGTATAATCATTGAGTTATTAATAAAAGAATTACTTTTCCTGTCCCAAATCATGGTGTATTGAATGCTTTTATTGGTTTATGTTTTGACATTCTAACATCTAACCCTAAGTTGTATATGAAATAACATTCTTGTAGCTTTCTGTTTATCTATATTTGATTGCAGGCCAGCCCTGGGAGGAGGTGTGCAGTCAACAAAGTTTTCAAGCGTGAGGGGATCATCATCGGATGCAAAGTAGAGGTATAGTTACCCGATCCCCCTCATCTTTTCTTTTCTTTTATGAGTTTTGGTATGTTTGGGGTAGTTTAGAGAAGTAGTTGACTTTTAGACGATTAATTGATATGCCTACATTCTGAACCCTGGTGTAGTCATAGGGGGGTTTTTACCGCTAGCAGAAGTGGGGACCATACTGGGGAAACCTCTAGGGTTTTAGGGGATTTTGGGTGTCTGATTGGTTTTTCTTCCTTTCGAGTTTATGTTGAGTCTTCTGAGTCTTTTAAGGGATTCTGGTCACCTTTTGGTGCCATACCAGTTCTCCCTGCCCTATAAGTCTACCTGTTTTCTTTCTTTTTTGAGGAAGTACAGAGGTGTACGCACCCTACTTTGGGTCAACACTTGTACATACACACCTTGTTCAATAAACGACCCGCATACATACGCAGGTTGCTGAAGAAACAATAGCGTACCTAGTTCAAGAAATTGTTTTTGAAAAAGAGGCTTCCAACCTCTTTCCTGATTGATGTTTATACTTCTCAAGGTTTCTTGATATAATTCAGAGTCTCTGTTTTTACAGCCATAGCTTGGGTTAGAATTTACTTTACTTGTATTTTTCAAGTTTCTTGTGTTTACTTCTGAAAGGGTTTTAAGCGAGTCTTTGAATGATTGATCTACCTATTTGGTTTCTTTAGTGAGTCCCTATGATCCGCCATAAGTCAAATATCTGTTTCAGTCTTGTCTTGTTGTTCTTTTTACCCCTTTCATTTGCTTTGAAAAAAGAGAAAAAAATATTTACTTCAATTTTTTCCTATTTGAAGCATTTTTCAAAAAAGAAAAGATTTTTCATTTTCAGTTTGGTAAAGTAGTTGGAGTTATTTATTTTACTAGAAAGGAAAAATAGTTCATTTTTTAAGTTCTTCACTCATTTCTTGAAACTTTTGTAGCTTGTAGTCAAGCAAAATTTTGTTTTAGGTCTTCTTTTTAAAGATCTTGAAAAAGTTAGTTACAAAAAAAGTTGGTTACAAAGAGTTAGTTGTAAATATTTACTTTTGACTAGAAGTAATTTTTCTTTCAGAGTTTCATCTTTTTCTCCTCTTTTCGTCTCTCATAACATCACCAGTTTCACCACCATATCCTTTGAGTTAAACAAGCCATTAAAACGAACGCTAAATCTAAAATTAATTAGAATTTTATGTCTTTAGGGTCAACCAACTAGTTTAGGGTTAGGGCCTTGAATTAGGTTGGAGAGGAAACTCTTCAAGGCTTTTAAACAAACATCAGAGTCAGATCTAGGGAGTGTTAAAGCTTAGTAACGTGAAAGTTATCAGAGACCCCCCTCTAACACAAGGCCTAAATACGAGGTCGCGTGAGGAAAGGAAGTAGAGATAACCCCTCCAAGCGAATGGTCAGGTGGAAGCTGTGAATAAGTCTCTCAAGACTATTCTTCAACAAACGATCAATTATGCCAAGTCAAATTGCCGTTTGATGTTGTACTTGGAATTATGGGCCTACCAAACATCTGTAAAGACTGCCACTAATTTCTCACATTTTCAACTCGTATATAGGCTAGAAGCAGTCTTGCCTATTGAGTGCTAGATCCCATCTTTAAAGTTGGCAGTAGAGTTACTGCCAGACACTTCACCACTTGAGAAATTCCTATTATATATCGAGCAACTTGATGAGCAATGTTATGATGCCACCTCAACCAATGAGGATCATAAGCAACGAGTCAAGTGTCAATATGGTCGGTCTGTTCATCCTCGGATTTTCTCTGAAGGAAATCTTGTCTTGGTCTATGATCAAGACAAGGATCCCCTAGGGGAAGGCAAGTTCAAACCCATGTGGTTCAGACCTTTCATTGTGAAAGAGGTATTAAATAAGGGAGCTTATCGTCTGGTTGACTTTGAGAAAAATGCCTTGGCATAGCCTATAAATGGGCTCTACCTCAAGAAGTATTACTCTTAGGTTGCTCGCCTGGGTGACTTCTTGTACATATGTATAGTTCTTATACAATTTTTTGTCTGTTTGTTTTATGGATGTGTCACTATTTATGCCATCTTTTTCACTGTGGCAGATGTCAAGTGAATTGGAGGTGTTCTTTGGGTTCGCAGACGGCGCTATCCGAGACACTCAGAGGGTTGCTTCCGCAGCTTGGGTGATTTTCACACCTTAAGGCTAGTTGCTATCTTTAGGAGGTATCTGTCTATGTGACACCACAAACAATGTCGCCGAATACAACACAATGATAGAGTTGATTCGTGATGCTTTGTTGCATGGCATCTCTCACCTTCGGGTCTACTTAGATGCTCAGCTGGTTGTGTCCTAGTTAAATGTAGTTTACCGCGTTTATGATCCTACTTTACATCGAAGTTTCCTTAGGGTACATCTCTTAGAATGTTACTTTGATTACGTTACATATATTCATGTTCCTAGGAGTTTAAATCAAATGACAGATACTCTAGATAATCAAGTATTAGATTGGCATGTTGCACACACATAATAAGAAGCACACACATACACATGTACATACATTTGTAAAAAATGTGATCCATAAGATGATAAATATGTATATATATATGTCAAAAATGTCATAGTACATAGGTGGGTGTGAACACCTAAAAAAATAAGGTTCGGTACACATCACGAGGCTTATGCCCTAAAAAATATACAAAAGGTGCTCTCGGGACATAATAGTCCAACCTGTCTAAGATCAGAGCCTATTAGGCCTATTGTAGTGAATGATGATGTTAGCCAAACACTGGAAAATATGGAACCAATTCCGTGGCACCCCCACTACATAAGGCTTCATGGAAGGTGGAATATCCTCGATCTTGGCCATAGGAACTATACGAGTGAGCACGGTGAGGTTCCTCTCCACTCGCCTCAAAACTCTCAGCCTCTACAACTGCTGGTCCAATGGCTGCTACTGGTCCCGCCTTTGGTCGAAGACGTCGCCAAGTCCTTGTGAAGTTCGTCGGGCACACTGGTTCCACATCTATACATAACAGATACATAGATGTCAATACTCTGATACATATAAAAATGATATATGTAAAATAAATTAAAAAATTAAATAACTTTAAAAACATGTACCTATCTCTCCTCGCTCCTCTCCGGAAGGTATGAGCATGTCTGGATCTCTGGAGAAGTTGATTCTAGCATAGGGGTAGTCCTCTATAGATAGAACTGTTGTGCCCACCAGTCAAAGAATTTGTTGTCGAAGGCCTCTATGGTCCTCCCTCCCCCATGTCGTGGCAACAATGTTTCCCATCTACATACCACTGGGAAGGAGGCCACATGCCCCCGTATAGTTTCTCTAGGACTCAGACTGGGCACCCTCTCGAAGAAGAACAAGCATAGGATGGTGAAAAACCCGAAGTTCTTTTTGCTACGCTCTCGACACTCTGTCAACTGCCTCTTCATGCAAGTGAGCATGATCGTACTCCAGTCATAAATATGTGCCTCCTGGCACTGAATTGCACAATGCATGTGCACCCAAGAAGTCTGGTGAAGTGACACGGATCTAGTGATCCACCCAATGAATAGTAAAATAACCCTCAGTGTCAAACAAGTGATCTTGTGAATGGGAACTTGAGAGCCTACCTTCTCAGTGACGACCTCACAATACATCCTGATGTAATCCTCAATGTTGAAAGGCCAGGGGAGAAAAGTGCATAGATTGACTGGTTCTCCTCTCCTCGAGAGGCTAGTCAAGAAGTATATGTCCTCAGTCGTTGGATTCAATTAATTCCCCTCTATCATAAAAGCCTCTGCATCTGGATGCCAGTAATCAACCAGGGTGTTCAGTAACCTGGGTTGTGCCTTCATAAACATACACCGAAAGAACTTCCACAACCCACATTGTTTCAATGCGGAAATGGAGGCAAGGTCCTCATCGACCAGTATATCAATATCCTCATGTTCCCTCTCCTTCTAGTGGACATACATCCTGTTCCATGGCAGTTCAAAGGGGAGTTAGCTCTTGCTTTCTTAATTTTTCCATGCTTTTGAGGGTGTATGCGGGATTTTTTGGCCACAGTCGTGTATGTACACTGGCAGACTATTTTATGCCTGTGTACATATGTAGGCTGTCCTTGGACAACCCGCGTACACGTAGGGCCTCTCCTTTTTAGGGGAGCGTGCCCCCCCAAAAAAAAAATTGCAAAAAGGAGGAATGGAAATGCAGAAGGGATGAGTTTGTACTTACTTGGTCTGAGCAAAAGTTTGTTTCATCCTATGAAGCTCCCAGAATCAAATTCTTTAGAAAAGGGGTATTTTTACCATTTGGTTAATTTTCAAATTGCAATGGTGAAAATGAGCTGTCAGCCTCTATTTATAGACTTTTTTGGCCTTTTTTGCCACCTTTTTGACCCCCTTTGTCATTTTTTATGGCTTGGAAATCATTTAATTTCATTCTTGAGTTTCTGATTGGATGTTACGATACACTTCGCCTTTTGGTTTAGTAACTTTTGGGGAGGTGGGTCACTTTAAAAAATCCTTTGGTAAAAGTCATTTTTTCCAACTTTTTGCATATAAGTTAGGATTTCACCTCCACTTTCTGCATCTTGTTGTATTTTCTGCTTTTTCATAGGATCGATCCCACCGACGTGCAACACTAAACCATCATTTCTTCTTTAGAAGTGTCATTATTAGGTGGTAGAGCCTACCTTTACATGAATGCCTTAGATAGATCCTTGTTACATTTTGGCGTCCATGCTTTCTATACTGACTTTTAGGATCGAGAGTCCTTGTTAGTCCTATCTTGATTACAAGATTGAGCCTCGTTCTTCTGATGCATCATCACTCTTGGCCTCACCCTTGGGAATCCCAAAATGAGCAAGCTTTGTTGTCTTTCAAGCTCACTTTGAAATCTGAAAGCAACATCTGACGAGAATGCATTTGTGATTTTCGATCTTGTTTGGATTAACTGAGAAAAGTAACCTTCTGGAGTCTTCTTTAAGCCCTTTTCAGACTCTCTAAACATGAAAATATTGTCGAGCAATCTTTTTTCCCTTCACGCTCGCCAAAATAAAACTTGAGGGCACGTCTATCTGACGATAGTTTACCCCTTTTTCAGTCCGGATGGTCAATTGTATGAATAAAGGCATACTCTAGGAACTTCGGTTCGCTAGAAGAGTATTCTCAGGTATACGTTTAACCATTTTTTGGGCCTGAGGGACTAAATTTACGAAAAAGGAACATTCTCCTTGGTTTTGGTTTATAACCTTTTTCAGGCCTCGGATATCACTTATGAAAAAGGAACCCCCATAGAGTCCATAGTTAAGCTCTTTTTAGAATCCCTAAAATTGAAAAGATCATCGAGTGATATTGTTCCTTCACACTCGTTAAATTGGTACAAAAGAACATCTACTAGCATGCATTTACCCCTTTTTCCGGCCTGTGGATTATGGAGGAAAAATGTACACCTTGGGAGATTTGTCTCGTCGGGAGAGTTCTCCTCAGTAAATTTTGTACTTTTTCGGGCTAAGGAGACTAAATCCAGAAAAAGGATATGAGTTCATAGTTAAGCTCTTTTTAGACTCCTTAAAATTGAAAAGATTGATGAGTGATCTTGTCTTTGTTACACTCGTTAAAATGGAATATAAGTCTTTTCGGTGCAAGTTTACCCCTTTTTAGAACCGACTAGACTATATCTGAAAAAGGTACCCCTTGGAGTCTTCTTTTACATTTTTTTAGACTCTCTAAATGTGAAACAACTACCGATCTTACCTTCTATGGGCTCGTTAAAATTACATTGAAGGGGCTTTCATTGTGTCTTGCTAATCTCACTTTCATCTCTGCGTCTTTGGCCTAATGCCGACTCCATGTTTCTCTCAACTAAACCTTTGAAGCATGCCTTATATGCAAGCCTTGTAGCACTTTGCCTCTGCAACCTGACACCTTGACCCATGGAGGAATTTTCCCCGAGTGTTCTTTTCCTGCACATGTCTCCTTGCTCTGAGCATTAGTGTGTGCCTTGTGCCTAGAAATAGTATGCTTGCTTGTGACACTCGTTGCTCCTTTTTAATGTAGCATTCTTTTATTCTTTTTCAAAGGTCTTTAAAAAATTTAAAAAGACAAAAAAATTATAAAAAAAACCCAAAAAAGGGGACAGGAAATATATATATTTTTTTGGCAACACAATGAGTCACCCTTGGAAAAATCACATCCTTTCGTTTGTTCTTCAAGCATTGGGATATAATATGACCTTAGGAGGTTGTTCTCGCTGCATAGACCTCCATTTGGTTACTCTTCCAAACACATGGAGAGTTTGCGTTGCCTCCTGCATCGTGGACTTATGTCAATGTCATGTTGACTGAGTCTGATCATTTCATGTTTTTTTTCCAAGGGAAGTTTCACCCAACCTGAGTCATCCTTTCTGCATTTTTTCTCTTGACCTCATGACCTAGACATCCTGAAATCCCAATAAAGTCCTGATTGAAAATCAACGAAGTTCTCTGCCTTATCATCAAGATCCTCTTGTATTTTCCCGATAAGCCATCAAAGACATCTGGGTAGTGAAGCCATACTCTCACATTATACTCCTACCCGAGTTTCAAATATCTTTAAGTTGTTTCTCAAGCTATGAATACCTCATCTCCAGCCTTTGGACGTTATTGGATTCTTGAAGATGGATACTATACTTGTATATCTTTGATTTTGAGTTGTAGATCCGTTGTGTATTGCTCGCGGCTACACTTTATATAGTTATATGAAATGTTTTTATAGTGTATTTGATTGGAGGCCATGATTTATTTCATTCTGAGCATGGGTATGCCCACCTCGGAGAGACAATTTTTATTTTTGCAGATGGCGCCTCCAGAGCTCTAGTCCCGAGCTCATTTGTTTCGTACATTGGTGAAAATTTTTTAATGTATTTTTTCCATCAAATTCTCTTCTGACCTCACACATTAGGGGGCATCTATTATAACCTTAAATTTCTCTAGACATGCATACCTGGCCTTTGGCCCTCTTACTTTCATTTTTTCCAAAGCACTACTGAGTTGCTCTTCTAAAAAACCCATTTTTTGAAGATGTACATGCCCTGCACCAATATTTCTCGCCTACATACGCTTTCTGCACCACTACATCCCATGTACATACACATGTTGCACCATTACAACCCACGTATACTTGCAAAAGTTGCAAAAATAAAAAGTTGCAAGGAATTCGTTGAGATTATGGGCTATTGGGTAGTTTCCCAACTAATCCACTGCCTATAGGTCATCACCCAACCAAATGACCATCCTTTTGTCATATAAGAGGAGGTGTTGGGGTCTCATTTTACATCTAGACATAAGAACAGTGAAACTCTTCCCATTTCACATCCCCTCCTTGCCCAACTTATTGCAACCCTTTTGTGAGAATTGCCTCAGCATTCCCCAATTAGCCCTTCTTCCTCCATCAGAACCCATTCACTTCCCAAAAAGAGATCAGAAGGTTGAGAGGAGAATCCATATAAAGGTGCACTTGGAGCTTGGTGAAGAGGATCTTGGACTAGGTTCATGGAGCAGTAGCCGACTTTGGTTGTAAAGGTATAATCATTGAGTTATTAATAAAATAATTACTTTTCTTGTCCCAAATCATGGTGTATTGAATTCTTTTATTGGTTTATGTTTTGACATTCTAACATCTAACCCTAATTTGTATATGAAATAACATGCTTGTAGCTTTCTGTTTGTCTATATTTGAATGCAGGCCAACCCTGGGAGGAGGAGTGCAGTCAACGAAGCTTTCAAGCGTAAGGGGATCATCACCAAACACAGAGTAGAGGTATAGTTACCCGATGCACCTCATCTTTGATTTTCTTGTATGAGTTTTGGTATGTTTGGGGTAGTTTAGAGAAGTAGTTGACTTTTAGACGGTTAATTGATCTGCCTACATTCTGAACCCTGGTGTAGTCATAGGGGGGTTTTTCCTGCTAGCAGGGATAGCCAATCTATTGTTTCCTTAGATATGCAATGAATAATTACCTTTCTCATTGAACCAAATTCTTTATTTAGGCCATCTCTAGTAGTTTAGAGACAATTGAGTATGGGTAAAAGCAGTTAGGAAACTAACCAAACCTGTAACTCAACACTTAACTAGGAAAACATATATATTCTTAGGCATTTATTAACATGTACACAGATTTCCTTGGAGAAACCCGCGTATATGCTTCCTGCATAGTTTCCAGGGTGTGTACACACTACTACATATGGGAAGAAAAACCAACGTTGTACTCCGACAATACCGATAAAATCAGTCGTACTGTTGGATTTTACTTGCATTTTTATATATTTTTTAAAAGCCCGAATGTTTGTCGAATATTCGATGAAAGAGGATTTATCGTCGAATATCCAACAGTTGACCAGGTTAATGATATATGTATCGACATTTGACTAAGTTGATATTTTTGTCCATTACACAACATCTCTTTGGTCAAAAACCATCGAAATTCCGACGAAAAAGTGATATATAATTAAAAAGGTTTGAAATATTAGAGATGTTCAATGTTGTTTCTATACTAGCGACGATTTGTCAAGATCAGAATAATTTATTTTATTTTATTTTTTTAATTTCATTACAAATAATTAAGCTACTGAGGTTGATTTTTGAATACAATGATCACTAAAAGTTTGGTAAGGAAAAATGCAACATAACATTCCTCTAGGAGGACAAGGAGACGTGAGATCTGCATTTGAGGCTTTGGGTGATTGAAAATGTCATTTCCCTTGTAAAACATGCAGGGGCTATAAGAGAAGGAGAATTTTAATAAAAACAATTAAAAGACACTGTAGAGAGTATGGACACCTTGAAGGCGGGCATGGATATCGTCCCTTGGTAAATTATTCATTATATGTCTTTATATTGCAGATTGTTTTTGTAAATGTTTATATGTTAAATGTAGAAGACAAATAATGTATGTTCTTTTCTTTATGGATATATTATAGGTACACAACAAATTGAGAGTAAGTTAAGAAGAGAATAAGTAGACATAAGATGTAGATTTTAATTAGGGTTTAGGTCTGCGAGCTCACTGCGAAGTTAAAAAATGAGTTACTTAATAATGTCCAAATCCTGGTGATAGTGCAAGGAATCACCACTTGGAATTGGCCCTGACTCCCTTGAGGACGAGCTTGGAGATTGAGCTACCCCATTACTTCCACTTTGTCTCCGTGAACCCGAAGTTGGAGTTCATAGTGGTGAGACCGGTTTAGGGCCGAATCCCAAAGAGGAGTTGGAGGAGGTTTTCCGATGTCGATTCTCCTTAGTGGTCCCTAGAGATCGAGAGGGTGAATACTTCTATGTGCTCTGAGCATGAGAAAGAGGAAAATATCAATGAGGATTTCCACTACGGCCAAAGTGATCTCTCTCCTGCCTACGTACCATGTTGTAATATGAACAACAAACTGCATTGATAGAGAGAAAAATAATTAAAACAAAGTCGGATAACAACACGATAAACACAAACCTCCAGAGCCTGAATATGAATGCCATCAATGACTAGACTAAATGCTCTTTCATCGCCATAGTAAGCTACCAGAACTTGAGTAAATGCCATATTAATCCTATGATAAGACAAACTCCTACCCCTGCCATCATCCTTTCTTAGAATCGCACTTGTAGGTACCATACCATAATGTTGGAAGTCAAGATGGAGTCTATTCATATGAGATGGTGAGAGGACTATGGAGGGCCTCAAATCAAACAAATGTACCCCATCCTTGGTGGCAAGTTCTCTAGGTCATATATTAATACCCATATTTGTCAGGAATAGCGAAGAGAGAAATATACCCTTGTTTCAATGGGATTTGTCAAATAAATAATAAATTAAAAAAAAAAAAATTGCAAAAAAATTTCAAAGCACCATGGTCTTGGAAGGGGAGGAGAATAACAGTGGCGGTTGCATACATTAACAAAAACTTTGGAGGGGCCACTTCACATAAGTTTACACTTGTACTCCAATTTATTTAATCAATTTAATAAGCATGTTGGGTAATGTGTTTCACACAAGTGAAATGGTTCCAATCAGAGAGGCATCCATTGGTCAATATCCACCCTACTACGATTGGAAAATCCTATGGCCTATACACCACCCCCTGTTGCAATTTAATAAGCATATTGGGTATTGTGTTTCACAGAAGTGAACTGGTTCCACAAATATACACATACACAACCTGTCGTAGTATTTAGTGTTGCATTGCATAGCAGGGTGGATATTGTTCACCATATGCTATTGTTCAATACAAGAGTTATTATTGGTTGTGTTGAAAAGTACTGATGCTTTGTTTGAGAAGTATTTGCAGAGTTTCTAATTCCTCTTTCGATATTGGTACCGATGCTTTGTTTGAGAAGTATTTGCAAAGTTGCTATAAATTCCTCTTTTGATATTGGTAATTGTTTCCTTTTTAAAAGTTTTGAATATCAGTTCCAATTCCTAGTAACGTCATCATTTTGTTTTTAAATAGAAATCACTAATGGAAAGTGGAGATGCCACACTGACTAAATGTCATATTTGTTAGGAAGAGGATAGTAAAGGAAATATGGAGATTCCTTGTTCCTGTTCTAGCACCTTGAAGGTACAAGGTTGAGGGGGATTCCATTGACCCCTTATAAACCTATAAACCATTAAGTAACCATATCCCTGAACTCTAATTACCCCAAATTAAAGCCTAACCCCTAACCCTTGCATCACTAATGTGTTAAACCCTAATCCCTCAACTCTCAACCCCTTATAAATTAAATCGTGGTGTCCAGGTTGGGCTAGGGGATGTTTCCATCCACTTAAAACTTGTGGTCTCCAAGTGAAATCAAGAAAGAATATGGCATAATGATGAAGGCGAAATAAGAATATGTTGTTTTATTGGTTGTGACTATATATCTCAATTGTCAAGAAAAGTAACATTTTTCCTTTATTTTTTCAACATATTCATAAACATCTTGATAAATTGCACAAGCTTCATCATTGATTTGTTGTCTTTGTTTCTCGCTCTCACCTAAGACATGTTTGTCTTTGTTGTCTTTGTTTTCCTATATTATATTTGTAAACGTTTGTATTGTTTTAATATTTGTTATATACACTAATATTACTTGATTGTTTGTAATTGTAAAGGAACGACACCTCAGGGCACTACCCATGGAGGAAGACGTGGTTGTACAAGCGCATGTTCAGGAACATGCAATGAATATTGAAGATCAAGTTAATGATCCTATGGAAGAAGATGATGATGCTAATAACATAGTTGAAGAAGATGGGACAAATATATTGATCCAGGAGACATTTAATAATGTTGTAATGGATGATGATGACGACTAGCTTGATAGTGTTTTGGATATACCCGTACTTGAGAAGGCAACACAACCTCTTTATGAATGCTCCAAAACAAGTCTTCTCTCTGCTATATTATTATTGGTGAACTTAAATATTATGAATGTTTTTTCAAACACTTGTGTCACATAGCTCCTAAGGTATGTAATATATTTTGTTACATTATAAAATTATGATAAAGGTTTTCTTTTTTCCTCTATTTTTTTTGTTAGTTGATCATCTATAAAATTTGGATGCAACATGTATGGTTAATATTCTTTACATTAACCAATATTGATTTTTTATGTTGTAGATTGTTAGGTGATTTTTTGTTACCACCGTCAAATGTTTTATGTCACACATACCAAGATTTACATGCCATTATGAAAGATATTGGAATGGAGTATCAAGCTATTCATGCATGTCTTGATGATCATATTCTATATTATGGAGAACATGCGTTGAAAGAAGAATGCCCAAAATGTCAAATTAGTAGATATTGAGTCGATCAAGTAACAAAAAAGGTGGCTTGCAAGGTTCTTCGTTATATTCCCATAATTCCACGTTTGCAACGATTGTTTAGGTGCAAAATCATAGCATGATTTATGGATTACCATGCAAAGAACATAAGTAAAGATGGTGTTCTTAAAATTCCTTCAGATGGATCTGCATTTAAGAAGTTAGATGAAATATGGACACATTTTAAAGTCAAACCTCATAATCTTAAGCTTTCATTGGTAGCTGGCGGTCTCAATCCATTTGGAGATCTCAGATCTACTTACTCGGTGTGGCCTGATTTTGTTATCAACAATAACATCCTCCAAGGATGCCAATAAAGAGGGGGCACACAATGTTGGCAATGATTGTCCAAATATTTGTTTAGAATATATTTTTTAACACGACAAAATCTCATTTGTCTTGTTTGTTTCATAATTATGTCTTATATTTTTTTGTTTACTCATATATGTTCAATTCCATCTTACAATTATGTTTGATATTTTTTTATTTACTCATATATGTAATAATTATGTACTATATGTTCAATCAATTAGGTAAGTACCAAGTGAAAGATATGAATGCATATATCGAGCCTCTTATCGATGAGTTACTAGAGTTATGGAAGGACATCATTATGTATGATATTTCAAGACCAGTAGGTGCGGAAAGGGAATTTCAATTCCATGCAATGCTTGTATGGACAATTCATGATTCCCCATGGCTAACACATTTTTGTGGTATGTTATAACGTTGAAATGCACTTTAATAGTGTTTAATTTTATAAAGTTCATATCATGCATGTTTTTTATATAATCCCTTCATTAAACATACTTTGAATAATTGATATAAAATATAATTCATCTCTTGCAGGCCTTCAAACAAAGGGTAAATTTGCATGTCTAATTTGTGGTCCTAAGATGAAATCTCATCATTCAAGAATTTTAGGAAAAGAGGTGTTTTATGAGTATATGCACTTCTTCTCTAAGAACCATAGATATCGAAGTACCGAAAAAATATTTTCAATGGGAAATAAGAGTCTGGATTAAAACCACTAAGAATGACACCTCATCTATGATAGTTGCAATATAATATAAATCGTCAAGGTATGGATCAAATCATCTATGTATCATACATGAAATGTTTGGAATATTTTATATTTTATTGCATTTTGTTCATTGTACTAATTGACAAGTATTGTTGTAATATCTTTAATTTATATGCTTCACCTTGAAGTTCGTCATGAAGTGATGACGCATGCACCCTCAGCAACCCGCAGGTCGGAAGGTCCACGTCAACACATGATCTTTCTCTTTACACTGGCCCGAAGAGCTTCGGATTGAATCTTCTATTTCCCCTTCAGGAAATCTACACCTACAATCAATTTCAGAAATTCCCCCCTTTATACTTCGGGGAATCGAACTTCGCACCTTTGCGAACCTGATAGTCTAGCACCTGCCTTCCAAACCCCTGCAACTCGAAACCCGTCAACGCTGACCCGTCCTCTTCTCTTTCAGGATTTTCCTTATCGCAATTTCGACGGTCGCGGTGTCCAACAACTTGCTCCCGCGATTCCTGAAACCCGATGTTCTGAAATTCTGACACACTCACAGGGTTGACCTTTCAACACCCCTTTACTCCATCGGGACTTTGGACTTCGTGATATCGCGAATCCTAATGAAAAGAATTCAGAACTTCACTCCTCAAAACTCTGAAACGGTCAACTGAGTTTGACTCCGTGTCAATAGTGTGCCACCTATCCGCTTCGCTGGCTCTCATGGCCCCACACTATTCTCTTAGCCTTCGGGATTTCATGTTTCATTATATCACGATCCCCGTTGCAAGATTTTTAGAACTTCAACCCACGAAATCCTGATATAGAAACCCACGTGTAAATCCAACGGCTGTTGTGGCTTAGATCTATGGTCCTACTCCTCCTGAGCTTAGAACCTTTCAGAAATACTCGTCGTATCTCCCCTGCTCCTCCGTGAGATCCAACGGTTCACGGGGCTTCGTGAATTCTCTTCAGAGAATTCCGACCGTCCGTTCTTTCTCTGAGAACTCATCCTCCTGTGGTCTGATGTCGTTATTCCTTTCTTCAACTCCTTCGAAGGTTCAAATCCTTCTGAACTTTCCCAACTCCGAGTCTTTCAGAAAACCCCTTTGCACACACTCCTTGCAGCAGACTTTCAAACACTTCCAAGTGTTGGAATCCTTCGACTCTGCACACACCTGCAACAACAGTCTCTAAATACTTCACTCAGGTTCTCAACCCTGAGGCTTCACAGCTCTTGTGCCAACTGCACTTCTATGGAAATGAGAACAAAAACTTTCTCTCCTGAGTTTTCAGAGATAAACCTTTGAACACCTTGTCG